>JAGDQP010024888.1:0-27450 GCA_022664845.1 Lepisma saccharinum
ATATATATATATATATATATATTATTCAGGACAAAACTTACTTTCATTTATTTTACCTCTCAATTGGTCGTGTTTTAGGCACACAACCTATGTAAAGTGGGTATAGTGGGTTAGTTTTATGCTCGTTACAACGTTGCTCAAGTTAACGATTAAAGTACACACAGAGAGCAACAAAATGTAATAGTTCTACGTTTTTTGTCAATCAAAGAACGATATTAATCTTATGAACTTAAATATCGTAGGACGATGTTCTTAGAAAACAGTGAGAAAAAGAATGCACTTACTTAAATAGACCGTATTACTTGAGTCAACTCAACAATTTGAAACACTTACATACAATAAGGTGCAAGATCATTTGAGGTATTCCCGACATGATAAGTTTTTCGTATCTTAGGAAACATATGAAGCATTAAGGTGGGATTTTTGCACATCATCATAAAGCCTGTTGTCTCTTCCTTCATTCAATATATATTTCACTCTACATATCTGAGGGTGTTCAAATAAAACTAGTGCGAAGTGTTGGTATTGACCCACTACATGGGGAATTCCGTTATTGAAGCACTTACAACACCAAATGAAAACACAAATATACATTTGATAACTATCGTTTGCACTCAGTAACACTTTACGATGAATTTACAATGCGTGTGGAAATGGCATCTGACAGATTTTAAAGAGAATAAAATGTAAAATATTTTTTTTCGCATTGCTAACTTTCCTCCTTACTTCTAAGAACAAAAGTTAAGCAAAGGGTGGAAGAACTCAATTAGAATCAATTCAAATTACGCTGTGATATTGATAGTTTAGGCAGAGTTTCATAATAAACACTTCAAGCAGCATATGCACTCTCAGTGATTTTATTGCTGGGTTAATTCGAGAAGTTTCAAGGCTGTTGGTAAGTCCAAACCCCAACGAATCTCTGTTAAGCTCAATTCCTTTTTGATGGAAGACCAAGTTTGACTTCCACCCAAATTCTTATTTTACTTTTTCTTCTACTGTATCGCAACGTGTATCAGAAATGTGAGACGCTTTTGCAGCTGTAGCAAGACTCATCCTTTTTCTTACTGCTTCAAAAGCTGAAGTCATGATTTCTTTGTTCCTAGAGTCTTTCGAATTCGTTCAGGAGTAGTTACGATCCATCTTTGCTATGGGAAATAAAGAGAGACATCTTCGTAATTTACACGAATAGTGTCACATAGATTTTTGTGAAGAAAGTATAGAAATGTACTATTGGTGAAGGTGTCGGAAGTACCCCACAACGTAATGTCAAGATTGCCCCAAAACGACTAATATCAGAAATATATTAATTCTTGAAGTTTGACTAAAGCATATGAAACTACCTGTTCACATACAAGTCTTTACCGTTTGATAGTGTGCTATGACTTCAAACTCCGTGATCAACACTTGTTAAACGAAACTTAGTAACCGAATCTTCTATGTTAGAACAGGGTCATCTTAGTCAGGTTTCCTGAACAATTTACCTTACAAATATGATTCTATTCATCGCAAATACAACACACAAACTCATAAATCAGCAGAGAGTCAGTATACTACGAAGTCTCTTCCTCGACTATTGTTTATACTACGAGCTGACTTTTGTCCAATATACAGTATTGCAAGCTTTGAAGTATCAGAATTCCCTAACTCTCTAGAATACCCTAAAACCTTGTCATGTTGAACGTATAAATTCACATCTACCATCAGTGGAAATATTTATTGCATATTTTATTGCATAATTTGTAAACTTAATATGCACAATTTTGTATGGTAATACGATATTGGAAGTCTCCGGTTGAACCACTTTCTGCGGGAATGCTTTCCTAATGATTCCCAAATGTTCAAATTAATGATTCCTAAATTCGCTTATTCTAAGAGCGTAACAGTTTTACTTCGGATGCTGTCGTTGTTCGGTTGTAGATAGACAAATCTAAGAATAGGAATTGTTTCTCGAGTATCAACTATTGTAAGCTTTTGACAAGTGAGCAGCTGTAAGATTAAGATTAGTAAATGAATTGTGCAGATGTTTAGACCAGGCTATACAAAAGCGTTACATTTGAATTTAAGACCTTTAGGCAACTATGGCTCAGGCCGACAGAATGTTACATGCCTTATATGTATTGTAACAGTTTCGTCATCGTATGAAGATTTGAAAGAACTTGAAGTGATCACGAAGGATGTAGTCACTGATCACCGTTGAGTATTACCTCTTTCTAGATGGACGACGCTTTAGCAAGCGATGTGGGTAGCTTTAGATCAGTATCGCTAGTACAATATGATTAAAAATGTCTGGAGCCTAAAATCCTATATTAGCGGTGGAAAAGTTAGTGGTTTTGTGAGTAAAACATGCGCAGAAAGTGTCCTGCATAAACAAAAGGAAAATTATTATTATTATTATTATTATTATTTTGTTAGAATGATGTATTTGCTTTAGCTGCACAGTGGATAAATGGATAGGACAAGTCAGGAAAATGCGATTGTATCTCAAAAATGGTTTATTACAAAAATTTCAACATATGACTAAAGGTAAGACAGATTCTTCCTTGAACAACGCTAGAAATTATAGGGTTGGACATATTCTGGTTTCTGAGTAATGAAGAGGAAAGTAAGGTAGGTGTGCAGGGCTCATATTTCCCCTGGTACAGAGGTAATATGAGCGCTGCATAGGGCGTCTATGAGTACGATTCTGTGTCAGTATCTGCACACCCAATACAATTGAAAAAGAACAAATAATAGTATAATATACAAAATAAAATGTAATACAATTAAAGTTGACAATAATGAAAGAAAAAGAGCCACTCAGGGTTGTGAAACTGCGATGAAAAATGTCCAAGCCACAGTTTCAGTTTTGTCAAAAAAATGGACAAAAATAGACAATTAGACTTTTCTTCCCCAAAAGGGAGAAGAGTCTAATTGTCCAGTTTTTGACAAAACTGAAATTTTGTCTTAGACTTTTTTCATCGCAGATCTTAAAAATAAATTCAAATGTGAATTACGTAAAACAAAAAACAAAAAATTACCAAAAGAACAGAAACACAACATCTTAAAGTAGTTTACCTGAACTTAGGTGGGACAATAGTCGCAAACAAAGAGGTCAGAGCACTCAATATTAACACATAGGACATGGCCAGTCATGGCAAAGATCACATCTGATCCATTGTTCCCCATTAGTGTCTTCACTAAACTTGCCCTTACAAATATAAATAGTATCACCCCTTGAAGACTTTATGGATGCGCCTCTCTTCTTGTTTGCTGTGGCATTACTTGCTACTAGCGTTTCCTGAGGAGCCTGAAGGTCCAGTTTGAGGTTGAGGTTACTGTCCACAAATTATTATGTCATTACAGATTTTCTGCTTTAGTTAATACCTGCAAAAGCTCCTCACGTTCATTTCTCTCATTATTTTCAGTAAATTTGTACATGCTCGTATTAAACAGAATTTAAAAATTCATATTTTATCGACTGCTAGTGTTTTTATTAATGCATTGTAGTTTTCAACTCTGTTTATAACAAAGAAGTGAACAAACGACTGGCGTTGTATTTCTAGACGGAACTGAATATAAATCAAGCGATATATTTTATTTAACGAATGGATACCTCGTTGTAGCTTATTTACCATTACCCTGATTTAACTATAGCTCAAAAAATGTACATTTTTTAATTCTATGTACTTTTAAACTTTTCGTTTATTACACAACACTAGCAACACACTAGCTTGGGCTCCACTCTCGTCAATCATAAAACTCCAAACAAGGCTACCAACTTCGTTGTTGTGCTCTTGCGCAATGCACGTGGAAGATATGGGGGTATAAGCTTCGTGCTGCTCATATTTTCGGACTGATCGTATTAAGCTGAATTCCCCTAATATTACATATAATGCATGAAACTCATTACTATATTCCGTGACCGCATATTTATCCATCTGGTTAATAGTTTCTCAGCCTCTTCAATTTGGCCAAACGTGGTAGGAACTTAATATGTGGCTGACAAGTCAGAAATTAGAGTCTCGCTCTCGGAATTTGCAGGGAGGCCGTCATCATCCACGCGCGACCACTGGTTTATTACGTAATACGTACGTGCTGTGTAAATAAAGCTTCAAAATCCCTGTTTGGAAGCTCCTACCGTGATTTAGTGGGTAGAGCGTCGGCTTTTTAAATAGAAACCCCGGGTTCGAATCCAAGCGGGTTCAAGTTTTTTTTGTTTTTTTTTCTTTCAAAATACATTTCTGTATGCTCATATTTATCATTGATATATCTCTTCTTGCATTTTTTTCGTAGATTGGGTTTTTAATTAGCATCCATGGATTCGGTTAGGTTTGGTTATGTCTCTTTACACATCCAGTTCACAAATGGCGATCGCGAGATGGAGATTTTGTTGTTGTTTTGTTTTGTTTTTACGGAAAGCTGCTGTTATTTGTCAGGGGCTGTCCCGAGGGCCTTCTTTTTGCTAGAAAAAGTTACTGAAATATATCTCGTAAATATGAACTAGCAGATTGGCTGGTATTAAATTGTGAACGTGTGATCATTGCAGCCCCATAACACAAACTAGATTTCAACATGAATTTATTTCGCTTTTATGGCGACAATGATTTATCATTGGTTTGAGGCACTGAAGCGGACAGAAGATGGAAGGAAGAAAAACTAGCGTGTGATGATTTTGACTCGACCTGTCCTTAAAATACTTTCTGAAAAATGAATCTTGGAACTGTTCAGGATTTTTTTTTCTTTTACAAATATGATGCACCGATTTGTGTTATGTGTGTGTGTGTGTGAAAAAGTTTCATCTCTCTCATATGCTGACATTTCTTTTTTCATCGGACGTTTTTGTCTCCCTCCTCACTCTTTTTATGATATGTGAGTGGGAGGATGTCAGGCATTTCGCATATTCTTATTTCTTTCCCATTTCAATACAAAGCATTTTGTGGCATGTGACGAAGGAAATGAAAGATCACAAAAGGATCAAATTGTCAAAAACAACGTCACCCACTATCAGTGACGTGCAGGGATTCAGAATCTAGAAAGAGAGAGGGAGAGAGAGAGAGAGAGAGGGGAAGAATGAATACAGAGAAAAAACACAAATTTTTAAAAATCCGTACTTTCGAAGTTAGAGGTGTTCAAAGTTGGCGATGTATCATCGCAAATACTGTCTATCATATCTCCACAAATAATGGTGGTCGGTTTAAGAAATTACAATAGAAGATGTACCCAATACATCTACTCCTATTTCAACTATATGTTTATGGTTGAGGGAGGAGTGCCGCATAGAAAGGTCACCCTACATAAGAATTTCATTGTCAGTAATTGAATAGGGCATGTGTAGAAATCCCCTCTAAGACTTAAACCACAAACTTCACTGAACTGTGTGTATTAGGCACTACTTCGATTGTGATTTGCTTAACCGACACGTCTTGTGGCATTATTTGTGGAGATATTACGTTAATTATGACGATGCGTCTCTAACTTTGCATGACTCTAATTCCGAAACTACACATTTTTCGAGATTTTGCCCAAGGAACTTTATTTTTGATTCTGGTTCCCTGTATAGCGGTATATCCTATATCCGTTTTTTTCATCACCCTGAAGAAAGGTGTTTCATAACTAAAATTCACTTTTCGGCAAAATTAGTCTTTTGCTATAGTTGTGACAAACATTATTCGTTTTCTAGGTAGGTGTTTTCGAAATCAGGAGCACGAGTGTGTAGGTTTTGTTGTTATGGTGAGGGGGTGCGACGTTGTTTGTAATGCTGAAGCGACTGGTGGTGTCTGCAAATGCAAAATAAATATTCTCAAAGATCCCGGGTTCGAATCCCAACTGGGGCACGGATGTGAATTTTAACTAGATCGCATTCATAATCTATCTTATATTTTTAGTACATGTAAAATAATACATAGTGTTAGTACTTAAAATATTGAACGCATATTACTTTGTAGCATACCCCCTTTTACTATATATAGAATGTAACTTCACCCATAACTTTATTAACAATAGTGGATTACAGGTAGAATAAAGTTTATAAACACAATATTGTATGAGAAGAGAGAGAGAGAGGAAACTAAGTTTTAACAGGGGGAAGTCCACAATGAACGAGTATTGAGTCATTCTCTGTAGAGTATGAAGTTAGTCATAAACTTTATCATTTCCCCCGCCCTGTTTGTCTTTAAGACGACTTAATGAGGAAGAAACAATGGGAGAAGTGGGTCTAATGGAGGAATAGCTGGACGATGAATTGTTTCAGATAGAGAGTTCAGAGAAGTAGAAGGCTATTGTGAGAATGTAAGAGAAAGTCTCTCCCCCCCCCACTCTCTCTCTCTCTGCATGTGTGTGTGTGTTCGGAACAAAGGCGAGGGAATAAAAGGGAGATGAGGGAACATGTTTGTGTGGCATCAAATCCTCTTGTGTTCTAAGCACAAACTGACAGAGAAGAAAATTCGATTTTCTCCGGACACTACGCAATTGTTTTTGCCCTCCTCCTCCTCATCGACCCCGAAACTACTTCGCACATGCCTCATACCCCTGGCTGTAGTAGCCGTAGCCACGTTCTCCCTCCTTAATCGCATCATTGTCTGACATACAGGGAAAGGTGAAATAGCCGAAGCCTCTCTCAGGTTGTTTTTTTGGTTACTTAACCACCGCTTAACAAAAAAAAATGACCCATTTGATAGCTTGTTGTGATTTGGTACAATATATTCAGTGAACATTTCTCGTATGTCCATTGATTTGTGACCATTTATGTGATATGTCTTTCAATTTAATTTTCGATTATTGGGATGGTGAAGCAGCTATGACTACGATCAGTCATAAGTCTGAGTTTGACGTCCTTCTGGGTACCTTACTGACATTCTTCTAGTAAAACTGAAGATAACCCTCAAAGATCTCAGTCAGAACATTACGCAGGCGCAATGATGCACATTTGCAACAAAACACGTGGTCGGTCGGTTAGTTATAAAATTGGCAGTGGGAGCACATTCAGACCATTTGCTAGTGAAATTGCGAAAAGAATAGCCACCTGACTTACAAAAAGGCATTGAAGTCAGCTCACAACATCAGTCTCATGAAAGGACATCTGAGAGGAACTGGATTCGCGTATCTGTTCTAAATTAACCCTACCTTCTGCACTGATGGAGTTGGTCTCTGTAATCCATACGAAATGAAGGAACATTTCGCTTGCCGTGCTCCAGAAACTTGTGGACAGTTTACTTAGAAGATTGGCGTCTCTACCAACTACTGGTAAAATAAACGCTGTTATTTTTCATTATAATGTCCAATCACATTTGTCCATATTGTGTGTATATAGTATTATTACTATATACACACAATTAGTGTGTATATTTACTATATAGTATTTGCTGTACATGTACATAGATACACGAACTTCTAATTTTGTTGAAATTTGATGATTAAAACACACTTGAACTCCTTTTCGATGTACTCGAGAAACCTTTTCAGCCGTTACCGGAGACCGAAGACTTATTAAATTGAGGTAATATTGCAGTGATATAAATAGCGCCTGCACTGTAAAAAAATAATATATTTTGTATATGTGTTTGTACCGGGGCTTCCCGTTTGGCCTATTCCCGTTTCGCCTACTGACCCAAAGGCACATTTATATCATTATCTTCATCTCATCTTAAATGTAGGCGAAACGGGAATTCCCGTTTTGCCTATTCCCGTTTCGCCTACGCTCTCTTAAAGAAGACATTTAGTGTCTGAGGGAATTTTCTTGCAACGATTCATTAAGGAGATTCAAAGCTCTGTCGTGATTCAATATGATTCTAGCCGATATGATTTTGGCCCCCTCACCCACCCGGCCTTCGTAAATATTACTTTTATGTACAGTTCATTAAAAGTTTATTTTACAGAAAGAAAGCAAAAGCTGTATCGTGATTTTCTGTGCTACTGGGCGTAGTGGCCAATCACAAAAGTGAAAAAAAGTAAACAAAAGAAGGGAAAGGAGAGAGAGAGAGAGAGAGAGAGAGAGAGAGAGAGAGAGAGAGAGAGAGAGAGAGAGAGAGAGAGAGAGAGGCAGGTACACTCGTAGCAAAGAAAAACAATTTTCAGTATTCCTATAATATGGTCACACATATATTTCAAAATAAACGTGTATCTATTACATAACCTTTATAATTTAGGCTACAATGTCACTCATTGTCCCCGTTTATTATATACAATGTTTAGAAGTGAAGTTATGTTTATCACAGATCCTCCTGCTTGAAACCTTAATCTTCCAAATGTAAGTAATATGAAACTGCATCTACATAATGAATTAAATCTATGTGCCCTGAACGGAATCTAGATTTTAAGTTGCTGATGTCTTCATCAAGGCGCCCATACTTTAACTTTTTTGCTCTTTGGCCTATTATATTTATTTTTGAAAGTTTCATTGATCAAGGGTTTCATAACCACTGAAGCAATCAAGTTATTTTAACACTTAACCACTTAATAATTAAAAGTAAAACACCTATAAACTTTTGTAACAGCTTCCAAAGGATTATCTCGCACTTTCTTCTTCATATCATCGATCAAAGTTCTTGCTTCAATTTTTGTTTCTTCTGGTCCATGTCCATGTATACCCGACTTTGAAACTATCTCTTCCTCAATAACAACAATTGTTACTTTACACTCTTGCCTGCATTTCCAATATGACTTTTCTTTGTCTCGCCTATTGATACGGTATAAAAAGCCATCGCAACACAGTAATTTTCCACCACGTTTCGTACTTACGAACACCAACATTTTGCTTCAATAAACAATCACTTTTCACTTATGAAAGCTTTTGCTTTCTTTCTGTAGAATAAACTTTTAATGAACTGTACATAAAAGTAATATTTACGAAGGCCGGGTGGGTGAGGGGGCCAAAATCATATCGGCTAGAATCATAATGAATCACGACAGAGCTTTGAATCTCCTTAATGAATCGTTGCAAGAAAATTCCCTCAGACACTAAATATCCCTTTCTTTAAGAGAGCGTAGGCGAAACTGGAATAGGCAAAACGGGAATTCCCGTTTCGCCTACAGATAAGATACATTGAGGATAATGATAAAAATGTGCCTTTTGGTCAGTAGGCGAAACGGGAATAGGCGAAACGGGAAGTACCCGTTTGTACACATCTTCTATGAAATTATCTTAGTTTCGTGCACAAAAAATGTTGTAAAATATATGTACAAGATGTGTCGGGTTCTTTATCATGTCTTTTGAAGTAAACTTTTTGACATTTCTATTGCAATACATTTTTTTACAATTAACTTTTATACATTTCTTGTAAACTTCCCTTATGTCGTGCTTGCCACATGTATTGGCTCGGTGTTGTTACCCCCCATCGGGTGAACTTCACTTTGCATCAGACATTTTCGATGAATCTTAGTGTACACTAAGTGCACTCTTTAATAGTGTAATGCATACTTGGAAAACGAGTGCAGAGTAGGACAAGTCGTGCCCTGTGTTTGTGTCTGAGCAGTCTGATGTAGCCTATAATACTTTTGACTCGCACCATCTTTTAAGAACCATATTTACAAAGGTGATGCCATCCATTGCTCAAGACTGTTTCTCTTTCCTTTCTCTCTCTCTCAATTTGAGAAAGGAGGAAGCGATTATTGAAGTGATCGTATTTCCTGCGTACTCGGAAGATGGGGCCACGAGGAATGAGGTTAGTGCAAAATTATGAAAGCCACTGCCAGGCAGATACCCTGATATACCTCAGGGTTTTATTGCATGCAAATGGATTTAAACTTGGCCGTAGGACATCGATCGTATGCTGGCGCGCAGTGCTTTTATGATGTAAATGCTGTAGCTTTGAATATGAATGGCTCTTTGTAATAAGGAGAAATGTTGTGTGCCCTCTATGGCCCCCTTCTCTTCCACCGTTCGAGAACCACCAACATTGAGATAATCCTATGCTTCATTGTGTTATTGGATCTGAATTTAGATTCCGTTTGTGAAATAGGAGAGAGAAAGAGAGAGAGAGAGAGATCTAGTCTTTACTAATGCAAGGAAAGGGAATGTCGCCATTTCTATAGGACCGATCTCCAAGCTCCATATATTCTCTCATTGCATCATGCCTGCCGCAATGAATAGAAAATTGTGCTAAAAAAAGAAAGATAATTTGGTTTGAATGAATTCACGGAATTAAGAACATGACCTCTATTATTGAAAAAATAATAAAATATCGTATCATTTCTGCTGGTGGTGCTAGTAGTAATAGTACTAATATAAATGTAAAATGGTTTTATACAGCGCTTTTTTCTTTACTTGTCATTCATTCAGTCCATCAATCAATCATTATTCGTTATTGAATTCTGAATGAAACGTATGTATTCGTATAAAAAAAGTAATAACTTCAGATGTAATTGAAAGCTATATCTTTTTTTTTGTGTGTGTGTGTGTGTGTGTGTGTGTGGTTTGATCAGATACCATCACCATTATGACCACAATTAACCCTATTGATTCATATTGATATTCAGAAGAGAGATATGTATATATGTACTTGGTGTTTTATTTGCATTCTTTTATATAGGTGTAAAAATGTGTATAAGAATGTCGGGAGTTGGTATTAGATCCTTATTACGGAGAATTTTGTACTACTTCCTTTTATCACAACAACTTTTTGTACAGTTCGTGTACATTTTTACAGTATGTTCCTTGTTACGTTACAATGTCAGTTCATTCTTCTATTAAACATTGCATTATTTATTTATTATTATTCTTTAACTTTGAAGGCTTAAATGTAGAAGAAGTAATAAAAAACTGAAAATATTATTCCGAAACTCAACTCTGTTTATAATGATTAATTATATTAAGTTATATCGAATTATGAAGTATGGTGTTCAATAGAATTCATTAAAAAAACAGACTTTTGAATCATAAGTGCTTCAAACATTTCATCCATAACAATTAATGAACTATTACTAATATAAACACATTTATTCTAGTAAATTGCATTTATTGTGAATATTTGTACGGATAATTAATAAGAAAATAATAATTGAAGTTAGTTACTGTAAGATTGCTATTGTAGCGTAAATCAGGATTCTTCTTCTTCTATGTCTTCTGTGGTGCTACATCTCAAATCGATCCCTGGTCTTCCCAAGAAGTTGCCTCCACTTCTGTTCTTAACTATTTCTTTCCAATTTTGAACCCCCTAGTAGACTTTCAGCGTCCTCTTTGACATATCTTTCCATTTCTTCTTTGGTCTTTCTACTGGTCTTTTTGTACAGACTTGCTGTTAGTAGTTCTTTAGTATTCTTTCTGTACCAAGTCTTATTAGATGGCCAACCCACTGAAGTCTTCTTAGTTTTATGTCTGTGCTTGTATTTGACCTCTTGTATAGTTCATATAGTTCTGTGTTGTATTTACTTCCCCATTGTTCTTTCTGTTTCACTGGTTCGTATAGTTTCTTCTAAGTACGTTCCTTTCTAAAGTGTTGAAATTTTGTTCGTTTCTCCCTTCACATGTTCAGGCTTTCCAAATGCATTTTTTTGAAACTTTTTAGATCTAAAGCAGTAAGTAAGAATATTTAATTTGTCTCTGTATATATATAATTCACATCCATATTCGATCCACTACTGGATGAAGCCTCTCCCGAAGGGAGGAGTTGGTCTATTGCTCCCACGCTGACCAGACGTGTTGCGGTAGGAGAGCCGAAGCTCTCAACTGTGATCGTCACTGTCTTTTCTTCACAGCAGCTCCCCAATCGTCCTCACGATGCTGGGTCAACACCGATATTTTTGAGCCCCCACCGGAAACCCGGGACCGCTCGCACTGAAGTCGAGCGAACTACCGACTAGGCAGGAGGCTCATGTTGTATTTCGGAAATAATAATGGTGACATTGAATGTTCACCAATGGTATACTCCAAAGTATAACAGCTGCCTATGGATAGTAACTAGAAAGGCTATGCAGGGTTAATTAAATCTTCATTCTTACGTTAGTTTTGGCTAAATCCGTAACACCGTTATATCAACAGAATTCCGTAATGGCACTTTGAATCTTTTGCCAGGATATTTTGCATTTTTTTTCTCATAATACGTTAAAATTGTTGATACAGTCAAGCTGTCGGTTAAGATCCTATAAAATTTTAAAACAATAATTTTACGTTTCACAAACTGGACTTGTCGTGCAAAGGTCATTTTCAATAAGAATAGTAATAAGAATCTAATGTCGCTTATTACAAGTAAGTTTGTATTTGCTTTCCTTTTAGATTTAGAGAATAGCTGTCAATAGATTCTTTCACAAACAACTATAAGGTGTAGTTATTTCATTTATAGTCAATACTCACTGAATATAGGCTCTAATTTCTAACGAATTGTTTTACACGTCTGATCAGAATTGAACACTTTTTGTACAGTTTATTTTATTGGTTATTATAACCAAAGAAGAAATCTAGTAAGTAGTTCCAGTCATTATGATCTATTAGATACACGCACTGGTTAATTAGATTCCGAAAACTAGAATGTTCCCACTGCAGTGTGGTATATCCTCACCTAAGGTTTCAATTTCTTAAGTCATGCGTTATTTAAGATCGTTCAATATGGCTGACCTTTTTTTATCTCAATGAGAAAGACAAAAAAAGATCAAATCTACATCTCTAGTCGGTGAAATTACGTGCCCTTTAAACAAAACAGCCATGTTTATACGGTTTATATGGGCTCAAAAGCCTCGTCTTGGTGAAACCCCAACTCTCCGTGAAGTTTAGCATTGATTTCTAGAGCGAAGAAATGAACAACACGATTTTTTTTTTAATTTTCACTAAAATTTAATGTTAACGTCAGTATGAGACTTAACATAGGTACGTATCTGCGTCTTGTTAATTTTCATTACCAGATAATAAAAAATAACTTCTTCATTTCTTTTCCCCCTTTCCATTTAATTTTCAAAGTACTGGTAGTGGTATTTCGTTTTTCAAATTTACCTAAATATATTTTTAAGCTGACTTTTATTCCCTCTTGACTTCAATTTTCTTTTATAATTCTCATCCCTTAAAATGTGACTGACATTCCATAACCTTATTTTGCACCCTTACTCCATCCCTATCTCCATCCCGACCTTCCAGCTAGCTTCATCTCCCAACTCTTCTAGAAAAGGTTTCGCAATCTAAACTAGATCTCCAAGTGGAAGAGTTGAGTAAAGGAGGGCGGGCGGTTTCATCCAGAAATATTGCTTCAGCGGTTGTACACTGAAACTGGAGGGAGTTTCCAAGAAGAACGATGAGAAGAAGTGGGGGGGGGGTAGACTGAGTAGTGAGGGTGACATTGGCAGATTGGACAGAGAGAGGAAAGAGGATGAAATTCAGGAAGATAGAGACGTGTTTGTATTCGAGTAAGTTGGTGTCGAGACCGAAAAAGATGAGGAGCCGTTGGTTGTGGTAGTGGTGCTATTAGACTCGGGAGATGGTAGTAGGTATGCAATGAAAATGAGGTGATGGAACTTAAAACCAAAACTTCTCACTCATTTTTCTCTCGTCTCTTACTCACTTACCTCTTAAAGATGGAGAGGTCTCTCTGTCTTCTTCCTCGCTTGACAACCCGCAAAATTGGAAAAGCAAAAACAGTCCAGGGATGAAATAGGAAAGACGAAGACTTCATCTTTGTTTCTTTCCTTTATGTCCTCACAAGCCATTCTTTCCGTACCCGTTATTTTAAATCTCTTTTAGTCTTCAACTCATTCAAGGACTTGACACTTAAAAACAAAACAAAAAACATATGTATATATATAAGGTAAATTTTAGCCCATTGTGCAAGAAAAATTGAAATAATGTTAAAGTGATTTTATTCAATATCAGAACAGCGAGACTCGTCTTAAAGACAATGCTTTTCTTAAACGACGCATGGAATATTACAGCAACTTGAAACCATCATAATGACACGTGCACAAGAAAAGTAAGAAGCTTCTCTACCAAGGTTATTCCAACAATAATTCCCAAAGTAAAATTGAACAACTAGATTACTCACTCTCACCTATAGGTCACGATGACTCAATAATAATAAAAAAAATCAAAGACTTGTTTCTCTTCCTCCATGTGAAAAAGTCACGACTTAAAAATATCAAAGCTAAATAACAAAATTTCTTTATCAACAATTAGGCACATAATATCAAAGAAACTAATCCCAAAACTTGACTGTAAATACTCTCATATCGACAACAAGAAATCTTCATCAAGACTAATACCTGTGATCCCAGAAGAACACTCTCACAGACATGCTTTTAGGAATTTTGGTGATCAAAACAATTATCGGAAATTATGTTCAAAATTCAGTAAATGTGACTATCAAAGAGAACCAACCAAGAACCGTTCACAATACTCTCCTTCAACTTTGACACAAACACTTTTCTTCATTCCGTTTCCCATGTCACGTGGATTCCATGAGAAACTACACTGTAAAAAATAACTGTGTTAATTCAACACAATGCGGTGTCCCAGCGTGACTACCACTTTTGGGTGTTAAACCAACACAAAACACGGTGTTGATTTCGGTACAGTGGAAAAAAAAAGTTACGGCTTCAGTGAGATTTGAACATGGGTTGCTCATTTACAAGTTGAGCGTCTTACCGAATTCGCTAAATCGTCAGGTGGAATGAGTACTAGATTGAAACAATATAGAAGGTAAAAAAAATGTTGCTGAACCCCAAACCCAAACAAAGTTACTCTCACGACTTATGCCATGATTTAATCACTTTTCCATTGATCAATTATGGATCACAATCCCCATTCATTGAGAATATGTTCCATTTCTATGAAAGCAAGCGCAGCATTTGACGTGTTATTACGATAAGAAAGCAGTAATGCTGCTCAAGTGTTTGACTGTCGCCATCTTGCTTGCTTTCATAGAAATAGAATATTCTCAATGAATGGAAATTCGGGTTCTCAATTGACAAATCGGAAGTGATTAAACCATGGGATAAGTCGTGCAATAACTTAGTTTGTTTTGGGGGTTCAGCAACATATATTTGATCCCCTACACTGGTTAAATCTATAGTGTAGTCGTTTAATTCAAATGTTGTTTATTAAATATCGTTTGCATCTAGTGCTTTTCATGTATGACGATTTAGCCAAGTCGGTAAGACGCTCGGCTTCTAACTGAGCAACCCATGTTCAAATCTCACTGAAGCCGTAACTTTTTTTCCACTGTATCGAAATCAACACCATGTTTTGTGTTGGTTTAACACACAAAAGTGGTAGTCACGCTGGAACACCGCATTGTGTTGAATTAACACAGCTATTTTTTGCAGTGTACGCGACATCCCAAAATGAAAGATAATAAAACGAGTATGAACATTGACTCTAGACGTCAGTGATCACTCAGATTTCGTTAAAGTAATTAGTGCACATAATATTCGTTTTCGTTACAAAAGTGTACATCAATAACTTAGTTAAAACCAGTTACTTGAATACTCAAACAAACTTGACAGTTAATTAGTGAACAACGTTATGAGATACGAATTGGACCTCTAGTAGTCGTTCCGTACATCGAAAAGTCAGAAAAAGAAGGGACTAGTTTCGTAAAGTTTAGTGACATCTAATAGCACTTTAGCATTATAACGGAAGATGGAAAAGACAGACTTTTATTAAGCAAGCATCCCGACAGTTATTCGGTGCAAAGTGTTTAACAGGTTTTCTACCAAGGACATCAGACTACTAATGTGCAAAAAAGGCAAGGGCTGTGTTCTTATGTTTAAATGTTTTCATAATAACGCTCATCCACTCAAAAGTAAAGTTTTCAAATAGAAAGATCGTTCGCTAGAATCTCCTCGTGTTAGTTTATCAAAATAAACAGTGAAAAGGTAGTCTGTTTGTTATCCATTTATTCAGAAAATATGCATCCTTTAAACAATAAGGAAATGTTGAAATCTTTGCATGCCAAACCTTTTCTAGGTAGGAAAACGAGTTTTGGTAAGTGCATGGAAAGTTTAAAAGATGTGTACAATTTATGACAATGTTTAGACAAGCGAGTATTGTTTCTAGCTCTATCGCGTCCTCAGGAAACTCACAAATTAAGAAGAACGTCCAGGTTTAATATTATATATCCAAGAGCTGGAATACATAGTAACATTTGGCTTGTCTTGGAATGCAGTGTTACGTTCTCTGAACCACCAACATTATCTAAATTGGCTTCAATATCGGATTCGTTTACTTCTAACACAATGCATTCTTTTCCTGCTTTTTTCGTCTGTTTGTTACTCTGCTTCAGACGTGAGACATTAGCAGAGCTTTACACAGTATCGGCGAGCTATGATATTGTAGTAGCATAAACAGTAGCATATGAACAATGCGCAGATGCATTAATAGACCCAGTACTGTGTTTATGTTAGCATAGTATGTCTATCAATGCAGTGCATCAATGTAGAACTTACATTCCCACTCAGGCATTCTGCTAGGCCTCTCTCCAATGAGAGATACCATCAAAATTCTCAAATACTCCAAATTTAAATTATTTCCGGTTAAAAATCGATAGGAACCTTGCAAAACTTTATTAAAATCATGTCGAATTCCCTCAAATTTGCCTTTATTTACATCGACCAAACTGCAAATCCTGGCAAATCTCAACTGACGTCCCAGAATGTGAAAAATATATGTATTCTTAATATGTGTGTATATATATATATATATATATTTATATATATGCCTCAAATAACGCACTTAATATGGATAATTAATTTTCATGGATTTATTTTTATGTGTCTACTCCGCTTGAATTGGAATATGCGCAAATACTGGGTGTTGCAAAATAACACCGACAAAACCGCCTCACGAGATTCCTGCCATCAAAATGAGAAAAATGTATAGGCCATCGAGGGTGCACAAATGCTTCGTTTCGGCGCTATAGGCTTCCTAAAGCGTGGGAAAATGAACTACGGAGCTTGATGTTTCCAATACTGCTAACAGTAGAACCGAGACGGCATTGTTCTCTCAAAGATTTCAAACCTGCTCCATTCACAAATAAATATTCCAAAATCGTGCAATCCGTACGTAACGGATTTCCAGACATTGTCCAGAGTAAATAGTTGGTCGAAATAAGCATGAATGGGACTACTTTCCGTGTGAGTGAAGGTTGATAGACGTAATCACTGTTATCCAACCGAGCAGTCTCTTTTACTGATAAATACACCAAACGTTCGTTGAAATTGATACAATTCTTACTCTTGTTTGCCACCTTATTTAAAAAGTCGTTTCAGAAAGGAATTCTTTTTGAGATATCGACCAGATGCAAACGAATTATTGTTACTGAAAAACATTACGTTAATGTGTAAGTCCGATATTGGGGCAAATGAGTTCCGGTAATATCTAGCCACAAGCGACATGATAATTGCTTAATTTTGGCCAAAAGGGACACTTTCTTTATATTAGGAACAGTCAATAAATAACGAGGCAGAGAATATTTCACAGTAATTATTTCACTAATCGTAAAAGTATTGTCCGCAGTTGTTTATACATTTATGCCAGTGTGATACTAGCCGAAGAATGCCATGCTCGTAGAAATCCTTCGGCTACTGTTTGAACGAACTGCATAGGCACACCTTCACTTCATCGTCCGTTTGAAACCGTTGTGTGCTCCACTGAAGACTTTGCCGTTTGGTCTCGTGTTCGAAGTGGTGGCACCAACTTTCGTCACTGGTAACATCTGCTGAGAGAGAGTCGTCCCCAGCGTTGTTGTAACGCTGCAGCGATTGCAGAGACATAGTCATGCGACAGGCCTGTTCTGGTGTCGCTTTCAAACTGAACAAAATGGACGCAGCCGCTGCTTGGCTAGCATCCTTTTCCCATTTGTTTCGGGACACATACGTCATCTAGCGAAAGAAACATGGACTAAACGTCTTCCTCACACCAGCACTTTCATTTTAGACCCGTCTCACGTTTTCTCAATGCCATAGTGTTCGTGAGGTATCCTCTGCCTCGTTACTTATTGACTATACCTAATATTAATTTTATTTTCTTTGGTTGAAATGCTAGGTTTTAACTTAATCCTGTCACGTCCGGGCGATGGCGTTCCTCGGCGAACATTCTTCCTAGAAGGGAATGGGGAAGGTAACGTTCAGGGCCTTAGTTGAGATATTATTTCAGCATTGGGTGACCTTATAGTGAAGGAACTGTATTTTACCTTCTATCACTCTTCGATAGAAGATACGATAGAAAATTTTCATCACTCCTATCAGACAGTGTTGACATGGTACCTAAATCACAAGTGTTAGGCTCTGCGCAGACACGGCCAGTTATTATGGCGATGGCGCCCCACAGCCACAGACCACTTTTATCAATACATAGGATTATATTGTTACATGCTAACGGAGCCACTGCAATGACAATGCTAGGCGACTAAAGCCAAGCGGTTCCATTTGGTGTGTCACTACAGTGGCCTGTGGCTTGGGCAAGTCACTGCAGTGGACGTGTGTGAATATACCCTTACATAATTTGCTCATTCTCCACAAGACACGCTGAGTGAGAGAATTATCCTCCAGACTTGTAAGCGTTTCCAAAGACGCCTGTATAATCGGCTTCAGAATTGTATTCATTTTAATAACATTTTTGCACAGATAACTTCGAAATTTATGGTCCGATTTGAATACAGTATTTATTACTTACAGAACAGTACATTCTGATTAAGTTACATGAAAATTGCTCTATTCACCCCAGAGTTATTAACATAAGAAATTTTGTCATATTGAAGGCAATTCTGAATGCAACCGTACAAAATAATTAAATGCAGCAAATAAATGTGAAAAAATAAAACTCTGCATTTAGATATTTTGCTTCTTATCGATCCAAAGTTTTTTCATCAAGGTACTAAACATGATATTACTAAACACTAGAATCAATAATAATATTAAAATACGTGAATCAGATTTTTTAAAAATTCTGTTAATTATTTCTTATTCTGTTTATAACTTAAGTCAACTACATGAAGCTAAATCTGTAGAAAGCATAAGTAGTAGTAATAGTAGTTAGAAGCGGAAATAAAAGAGATAAAAGGAAAAATGAGCCCATTAGTTTCTGTGATGTACTTGTGTAAAGGCATGGAGGAAAAAAAAAGATCTAGTGAAGAAAAAAGAAACCCCAACTCTGAAATTTCTGAAGCATTATTTGGTAACTAATTTTCTGTTTTCCACACCTCGTTCTTTCCTAATCTGATTCTCTTTTGTTCCCAAATACTTTTTTTCTTCTCATTCACTGTGAATAAAAACACATTTATTTCCTTCTTCTTTTTCTCTCCGTATTTTCTCCCAATTTTCTTACTCTTTGTCTCTCCATCTCTTCTATCCTCCTCTCTTGTTCTTCCTATGTTCTTCTCGTCCCACTTCCTTAGTTGTCGGTGTTAGCGTTAGGATATCCCCGGAAATTAAGACATTGTGTTTTTTTTTCTTTTTCCTTTTCTACTCTCACTTTTTTTTAAATTTTGTTTGAGTTTTCAGATTGCTTGTGCGGAAAGAGAGAATTGTGGGAAACCTCTAATTAAGGATGGTAATGAGAGAGGGGGGCTGTGGTGGTTTGTGGTAATTCAGAAAATCTGTGTTTGTGTTTATTTGTAGTAACTGTGGGTGTTGATAACATTCGAATTATTCTTTCCCTTCCCCCTCCTCTCTCTCTCTCTTTGTAAATTTCTCTTTCCTAATGGCCTTCAGAAGAGGAGAGATTAAGAAGAAAAAGAAGCAGAGAATAGGAGATGATGAAGTCAAACTGATTTAATTTTTTGCATGTCTTTAATTTGTATTTGCAAAGTTTGTGTAGTAAATTAAATATTCCTTGTTGTTTGTTCGCAAAATTCCAGGAATTGGGTTGTTGCATTTCTATTTATTCAAGATGCTGTCGAGCTGGTGTTTGCGCAATTTCGTATAGTTATATTTGCTTGCTATCTTTTTTCCATAAATAGTACGTGGAGTGCCTCAAATTGCTAGTCATTTTTAAAATGAAACCATATAGTTTGTCTTGTGTTAAGAGAGACATTTTGTTCTTATCTAGCTATAATTATTTCTTCCTTTTAGTAACATCAGGCAATAATTCACACTAGGGTTCCGAAAACTCAATTTTCTCTCTTCGGATTGAGAAGATAAACTTAACAAAAAAAGGCAAGTTTTACGGACTCATGATTTGGTTAGTCGTAGCCCAGAATACTGTACAGCAAATTATTCTATTAAAGCTTTTCTTAACATAGGCAAAGAAAAAAACTACAATCTAACATAAAGTAATTTATATATGTCCTGACACAAAACTGTCTGTGGTGGCTATCTGAAAAATACACATAGAAATTGTTGTAGTATTTGTCAACAAAATTGGTGGTAAAGCTTGTTTCAGTTGCTGATGCATTTGTTTTGATCCCCCTAGTCGAGTATCACCAAAACATTTGTGTTTACCGGTGCGACTGGTCCTCTGAAGCAGTGTTTCCAATGCAGAATGTCGGAAAATTATATCAAGCCTTCATGAATTAGGAAAGTATAACGGAAGGCCGTGATACCTGTTAGTTGGTTTTCTATTTTTAAAAAAAGGCACATTGAAGAGGCTTTATTTTACATATTTTTAATGGAGGATGCATGAAGCAACGTACGTCAAACATTGTTCTTATTCCTCTCGGAAGGGTAACGAGAAAAACTTGGTTTTATATGTTTAGTAACTGACTTCGGCCCATCACGATTATGAATGCGATGCTAGTAAAATTCATATCCATGCCCCAGGCTGGATCGAACCCGGGACCAGGGGTAGCGAGAAGCCTATATCTGATCTAACATATTGTATCGGTCAGTGTCCATTGTCGTTCTTTTAAGATAAACACGACGTTTCCAGAGGTTAGCATGCCTTAGTAGTAACCGAAATGTGACCAGTTCGAATCCCATTCACGCTAATTGAAGAGAGAAAACACAAAATATAATCACAACCGAGCTGTCGTAGCTGTGGTAGGGCGTTGGCTTAGCATTTGGGAGGTTGTGAGTTCAATCCCAGCGACCGACCATGCTGACTAAGGTTTGTCCAGGGTTTTCCTCAGTCACACAAGTCAAATGATGGGATCGAACGTTATCTTCCTGCATCCTTTCCCCGTCCCTTTACCGGACTGAGCCTTAGACGCATGAAGGCCGTAAGAAAACAGATTATACACAGTAATGACCAATAGCCCGATAATCTTGTTTGTTATATATTCTGCCAACGCTAGCGTGAATATGTAAAGAACAAAGCAGTGACGGTACATTCTAATGAACTCAATTAATGTAAATACTGACCTTTATTAACGTGATCATTATAGCCTGACCAGGACAGGTGGGGGAACATGTTGTAGGAAGGTAGTATGTCGGGTTCTGCTATGTACGTACCATCCCGGCATTTACCTGATGTGACTAAGGAAACCCCTGGAAAATACTCAGTGAAAATGGTTGGCCGCTGGAATAGTTCCCAGAACCTTCCTATTCCTAAACCGACACTCTACTAACTGAGCTACGGTCCCTCGGTGTAACCTACACTATTCGTTAATATCATGAATACTTAATGTTAAAACAAATACGTTCTTCGCTATTGCACTATTGCACTATTAATCTATCAGCTACGGTGGAAAGTGGGCCACTTCACCCGGTAAAGACGAGTGGGTGTCATTTTATTCCATTTTTTTGTCCACATTACGAAAATGGGTACCCGCAAATCAATTTTGGTAGCTTTCATATTTTTTAACGGGAAAATTTATTTTCGAAGGGGAAAATTTTAACTGGTCTTCATATTGGAAAGGCTGGTGTCCTCCCCAATTACCCGAGAGTTATAAATGATACCTCGTTGGAAAGCTCATAAAACAGAGATTTCAGCGGTATACCATGTGTAGCGATTGTGCTTCATATTTAGAGGAAGAAGAAGAAGAAGAAACCTGAAATTTTACGGAAAAATCAGATTTTTTCATAATTCACAGACAGTTGGCAACACTTACAATGATTGTACGCCTACAAAAAAAATGCCAGTGTATACCCTGGGTATTACTACCAAACATATGCAACAATCATAAAGTTTGATGCCATAGAACATAATAGAAGTCGGAGAAATCAAACATTGTCTTTGTGATTGCCTTCTACATTAGGCTAATCAGGAATATGTTCCCCTGACTTTTCTCCCACTTCGACTACGACTATACACGTGAAACTTCCTTATCCGTCTGTTGTTCACTCACAACAATTGTGAGTAAAAATGAGCCACTTTGGGCAATTATCGGCGGATCTATAGCGTTTTGATTTATTACAGCCCCACGGTGGTCGCCATTTTTTTGAAAAAAATTACGCAGTAAAAATAAACAGATTCTCCCTTTACCCTTCTAGACAGAAAACCATACAGACCGAATATTACCACTTAGGTTGGTTCTTTCTTGTCATTTTAGGCCATTTTGTTTCATTATAATATGAGACCCGGAGCCCGGCCCTTCCTGTTCACACTAGCCTTTTGGATTCTCTTTAATCGTACATGTAATAAAGGAGCTTTCCCATCTTCTTTTTGTAGTTCTTTAAGTGTACCAACGTTCTATGATTCTGGTTTCGTTCTAGCGGTTTGCCGGTATTCCCGATTAACTTTATTATTTTGTCCTGTCAGGCTTTCTGTGCTCATGTGTTTGGCCAGGTACCCATATGTGTGTGTGTCAACTCCTCGCACAGTTTGAGGTTTCAATTTTTCTTTATTTACTCATCTTTTTCTTTCCGGTATTCCGGTCTGTGTGGATCACGATTTCAGCTGTCTGGTGGTAGTGCTTGTGATTTTTATTTTAGTATTCTAAATTTGTCTTTATGCAGTGCTAGTGGTCAGTTAGTCATGTTCATGATCGAGCTCTTGACTGCTTGATCTACGATATACCTGTTGGTTATATCTCTTTCCATTTTGCTCTTGTCTGTTTGGTTGATCTCCCACATGGATGAGTTTCCCTGCTTTCTGGACTTTTCCGTTTTCTTGATTTCCTTGTTCAGATCTGGTAATTGTTGCTTCATTAACCGGACTTCATTGTAAGTTTGCGGTTCATGGTCTCTAATACATTGTTTTGGTCCTAGAAACGACCGATTTTTTTGTCTTTAATTACTATTTTCTCGTTCGTTTAGTTTATTTGTGTTGTGATGTGTTCAAAACTTGGTATTCAGCATAGGTATCTTAGGGCAGATCGAAATATAGGAAACAGGTGCGGATTGTTACAGTAACTGTTCCTCGTTTTTACAATCATTTCTTTCCACCATATCCAATGCAGTTTTTACATTATAACCATGTGCTTTGTGTGTAGTGTAGCAGATAGTGGGTGGAATATTTCACATTTGGAGTGAACTTTTTTTTTTACCCTTTCCACTATGCATTCTGAGATACAACTTTTCAGTGGTGTGTTCAAGCCTCTGTGGTTTGTCATATTTTTTAGGTAGAAGATTGAAAAATCTCCATATGTGTTAAATATCGTCCTCTGTTTCCAGTTATTTTTGCAGATAGTTGGTTTCTGTCACAAGACTCTCACATAATAATGTCATAACACCTTAGGCTTTTGCAATGTTTTATTTTAGCGTTACCTTTTTCCCAGGCAGTCACAGTTTAGTAGGAGCCTCATAGCCCTCTTCTTTGTTGTGGTGAGCAAGGGCCTTATGAATTTCTCGTCCTTTGAGTCAATTTTTCACTGAGTTTGTGTCACCACAAAGAAAAAGAATAGTACCTAATGAAAAATTAAAACCTCAAATTCCGAGTGGAGTTGATACACACATATGGGTACCTGGCCAAACACATGAGCACAGAAAGCCTCATAGGACAAAATAATAAAGTTAACCGGGAATACCGGCAAACCGCTAGAACGAAACGAGAATCACAGAACGCTGGTACACTTAAAGAACTACACAAAGAAGATGGGAAAGCTCCTTTATTACATATACGATTAAAGAGAACCCAAAAGGCTAGTGTGAACAGGAAGGGCCGGGCTCCAGGTCTCATATTATAATGAAACAAAACGGCCTAAAATGACAAGACAGAAGCAACCTAAGTGGTAATATTCGTTCTGTATGGTTTTCCGTCTAGAAGGGTAAAGGGAGAAGGTGCATATTTTTACTGCGTAATTTCTTCAAAAAATGGCGACCACCGTGAGGCTGTAATAAATCAAAACGCTATAGATCCTACGATAATTACCCAAAGTGGCTCATTTTTACTCACAATTGTTGTGAGTGAACAACAGATGGAATAAGGAAGTTTCACGTGTATAGTCGTAGTCAAAGTGGGAGAAAATTCAGAGGGACATATTCCTGATTAGTCTAATACAGAAGGCAATCACAAAGGCAATGCTTGGTTTCTCCGACTTTTTATTATGTTCTATGGCACTAAACTTTATGATTGTTTGCATATGTTTGGCAGTAATACCCAGAGTATACACTGGAAGTTTTTCGTAGGCATACAATCATTGTAAGTGTTGCCAATAGTCTGTGAATTATGAAAAAATCGGATTTTTCGTAAAATTTCAGGTTTCTTCTTCTTCTTCTTCCTCTAAATATGAAGCACAATAGGAACACATGATATACCGCTGAAATCTCTGTTTCATGAGGTTTGGAACAAGGTATCATTTATAACTGTCGGGTAATTAGGGAGGGCACCAGCGTCGCCAATATGAAGACCTTTGCCTATTTAAAATTCCCCCCTACTAAAACCCATTTTCGTAATGTGGACAAAAATGGAATAAAATAATACCCCACTTGTCTTTATCGGTTGAAATGGCCCATTTCCTCAAAATTGGGGCTGATAGTCTATGAATATAAACGGATTTCACGTTTCTTTTGTATTTCTACTCGCTTCTGTACATACAAAAATGCAAGATACTAGCACTCAAACACGGCGTGGTATCGCGCTTGGCAGCTAAACCCTGATTAGAGATTCTGCCAGACCCTCTAATGGGGGTGTCACTCGTCGAAATCGTCGAGCACCCCCCCCCCACCTTTAGAATGATTACTGTTAGAAGTCTATTGAAGCTCTGCAAAATTCTAGTAACCCCCACCCCCAACTTCGTTTTGCCTTTACTTTCCCCGAATGGAAATTAGTTGTTGATGGCTGGCCTACAGACTGACGTTCAATACTTTCTTCTGCTAGTTAATACGAACCAGATAATAACTGATTTTGTACTTTTCTACCAACTATTTAACAAAAAATCAAACGGCAAGCTTAGCCATACCACTACTTAATACCCATTTATCTGTTTGTTATCATTTTGTGTGGTGCGTCGCTCTCTCCTTGTTTTCTTTAATCTCCGAAGCAATCGGTTGTGAAAGGGGAGCATTTATAGTTCGTGAAAACAGATACTTCAATGCTCTTGTTACAATTAGTTTCTCAACATTTTTGCCAAAACAGTTGCCATAATGTTTGTTATTATCGGTTCGGAACTGGACAATTAAGCAGGAGAATATAGAAACCTACATCACAAAGCGCTTCAGACCTTGTGTGATTATTCACACGAAATTTCTTCAGTTAGCATTTTTCGACATCACTTCGACTGACAGTAAATTAGTATCTGTTAACACGTTAGTTCGCGGTTTGACCATCAAGGTCACCTGCATAAGAAACTGAAAAGAGCTGTATATAAAGTATTTGTCAACAAAAAGCTACATCTGCAGTAGAATAACAACAACCAGGAGAAACTTGTTCAACTGACATGTGAGGCACGAGAGATGCTTCAAATACATAGAAAATTGACCGTGGAGATACTTCATAGATACAGATATTTGGCCGTGCTGCGATATTCTAGTGGTTAGAATTCCAATCAGCAACTAGAAGAACCGGTTTCGAGTCACGGTCACGGAAGCGACTAATTATAATGTATATATTTTCAGATGAAAATATTTGTTTTGGTTCATACGCAAAATCATTATGTTTTTTTTCAGGGTCTGTCAAAGACTTTCCGTGATTTTTTTTCAGAAGAAACGTATCAAATAATATACATAATGGTACAGATTTTCTTTATTGCAGATGCACATTACAGATTTTCTTTGTTACCTTTCTGTTTTGTAGAATTCAGTTTCCCAACTCACCCTATACCTGTCAATCGCTCCTAGTGAGCAGTGTCACGCGATAAAAGAACCCGTGAAACTCCTTCAACTTAACTGTCGTCCATCATACAGATCCAATAAAGCCAGGATTTCATTTGCGCAGTCTGTTGCCTATATTTCTATGAATTCTTGACGCGTGTTTGATACTCAACAGTTTGCAGCCAGGGCAGTTGTTACACCAAGCTCGGAAAGGGGCAGCAACGGTCAACATTTTCCACGTCTTTTTAAGGTAAACTAGGAAGCCGGCTTGCATTTAAAAAAAACATATACACATAAAAATTCGGTTTAAAATCAATCCTAGATTTCTGCAACAAGTTCTGTGCATTTTTGTGGATGCTGTTTTGAAAAACCAGCAGGAACGCTATACAACGCTATCATTTTCAATTTTTCCCAGTCTCTTGGAAGTAAGCCCTGCGATTTTCCACAAAATTCGCACTGAAATTTCAAGAAAATCTATATACCTTTCAAATATTCTATCAGTTGACCCAAGTTGTAATTTAAAAAAAATCCCTTTCGGTAGGCCTACAGGCTGAGGTAGATCTCGAAGTTTTTTTTTTTATTTTCAAAAATTCAAATATCGCCTTATATGAGAGCTATCGAGAAACTATTTATTGATTTGTAGATTATTCATCAAGAGCTGTTCAACGATACCCCACAAGACGTGTATATACCCCGTAGGGGGTTCGCCCCCAACTTCGGTGCTTTTGAGAGGATGCGCCTCCTTTATCTTAACCAAAATCTCCCTGAAGCACTACACCACCATGGTGTCCATCTGCACCTTCCCACGGGGGAGCCGCGCCCCCAAAGGGGAGGTTTGCCCCATTTATTGTAACATACTCTTGGTCATACACATTCAAAGAAAATTTCGTTTCTCTACCTTCAATGATTTGGAAATTCGGTTTTTGGACCGGTCATTTTGGATCCAAGTTGACGACTTTTTGAAAGTTTTCTTATATTGTCGTGACCTACCTGTGACGGTACACGTTCGAGTAAAATTTCATTTATCCAGCTCAAACGGTGTGCAAAATGAAATTTTGGGCGGCCATTTTGGATTCAAGATGGCGACTTTTCTCAAATGTTGTAATATTTCCCTAAACTACTCGTCATAATGCACCTTTATGCCGAATTTCGTATAATATCTCTAGCTCAAATGGTATGGAAAACGGATTTTTAGGTCCGCCATTTTGGATCCAATTGGCGTCTTTGGATACATCATGTAATATTTTTGAAAAATACTAGTGATAATGTACCTTGTTACCAAATTTGATATTTCTAGCTGCAGCCGTTTAGGCTGTGTATTCTATACAACAATGGGTTCGGCGGCCATTTTGGATCCAAGATGGCGACCGATTTTGCTCATTAACGAACTTAACCGAACGATTAATACTAGAAATAACATATTAAAATTTGGTTTAAATATCTTCAAAATTGTGGCCGCTAGCGTGTTAATATATATATATATATATATAA
>JAGDQP010024889.1:0-23254 GCA_022664845.1 Lepisma saccharinum
GACTACATAACTTCAACCTTAGACCAGGGCCAGCAAGTGGATGCAATATACACCGACTTTGCTAAGGCATTTGAGAGAGTAAATCACTGCATTCTTACGGAAAAACTTAGGCAATTTTATTTTTCCCCAGGTCTGGTTAAGTTATTTGAGTCTTATTTTACTGATCGTAAACAATATGTTGTTTACAAAGGTGGAATATCCAAAGAATATCCTGTATCTTCCGGAGTGCCTCAAGGGTCGAACCTAGGACCCCTATTATTTTTATTGTTCATTAATGATCTCCCTGCATGTATCAAAACACCTAACAAACTTTTATTTGCTGACGACTTAAAAATTTACTCTACTATCAATGCAATGAACGATTGTGAAAATCTACAGCTTGACATAAACGAAATAGTTAAATGGTGTAGCAATAACTCACTTGAAATTAATGTTCACAAATGTAATGTAATGTCATTTACGAGACGTCAGACAGCCATGCATTTCAAATATAAAATTAATAACACGCCTCTACCATACCCCAAACAATAAAGGATCTAGGTATAATATTTGATTCCAAATTGCTTTTTGACGTTCATGTAGACAAAGTTGTTAACAAAGCGTATAGAAATCTGGGATTAATGATAAGAATGGGAAAGGATTTCAGGAAGACAGAAACTCTCATACGTCTATTTCAAACATATGTAAGATCACAAATTGAATACGCTACCATTATCTGGAATCCAAGTACTACACATATCTCAGACAAACTGGAAAAAATCCAAGTAAAATTCCTAAGATTTCTGGTATACAAAGAAACAGGCGTTTATTCGAGAACTGATAGCAAAAAAATATTAAATACAAACCTTAACATGATGAGTCTTGGGAACAGACGTACTCTTCATGAAATGATTTTTCTATACAAAGTGTTTACAAATAGAATAGATTGTATAAATCTGCTCTCAAACTTTCAGATACATGTCCCATCAACCAAAACCAGAACAAAAAACTCAGGATTCTTTTATTATAAAAAACCGCGAACAAATATTATGCAAAAGTCACCAATTTGGAGAATGAGCGCAACCTATAATGACATAAGTAAAAGAGTCGAGGAAATTGATTTTCATAACATGAATCTTAAACAAATTCATAACATTGTAAAAAAAAATACTATATGTTGATTGTAGTCCTAGCGGTGACAATAATCTAAAATATGGAACATTGTAATTAGGTTCTCCTGTTGTGTTCTAAATAAATAAATAAATTGTGTTATATTATATTAACCTACTATTGATAATGTACCACCATACCAAATTTCATTTCAGTAGTCCCACCCGTTTAGGCTCAGTACTGTATACAACAATGGGTTTGGCGGTCATTTTGGATCCAAGATGGAGACTTTTCCAAAATGTCGGATTTTTCACTTTACCTACTTATGGTTCTACACTTCATACCAAATTTGGTGTTTGTAGCTCCAGTAGTTTGGCTTGTGAATTTATATGGATGAGTCAGTCAGTGAGTGAGTGTCCATGGGGCTATATAGTATATTGACTCGCTTTGCTTCGCTGGGGACGCTGCCCCTAGACTCCCGTGGGAGCTGCGCTCCCAACATGGGGGTTTGGTGGGCTCCCCCCTTTTATCGTAATCAGAGAGTCTCTGGCGGACTGCGCCTCCATGGTACAAATATACCACCCGTCAGGGGGGGGGGCTGCGCCCCCTTATAGGTTTTTTCACTATTTTGGTGACCTACTCGTCATGGTACACCTTCATACCAAATTTCGTTTGTCTAGCTTTAGTAATTTAGAAAATGGGTTTTCGGGCAGCCATTTTGGATTAAAATGGCGACTTTTTAAACTTTATATTATATTGTTGTGACTTACTCTTGAAGGTACGTCTTCAAATAAAATTTCATTTCTCTAGCATAAACAATGTCGATAATGATTTTTGCGCGACCATTTCGGTTCCAAGATGGCGATGTTTCTAAAATTTTGTAATATTTTCCTAAAATACTCGTCATAATGCAAATATATGCCAAATTTCGTATCTCTAGGTCAAACGGTGTGGAAAATGCATTTCTAGATCCGCCATTTTGGATTCATGATGGCGTCTTTGGATACATCATGTAATATTTTCGTAATCTAATAGCGATAATGTACCT
Source organism: Lepisma saccharinum (assembly GCA_022664845.1). NCBI lineage: Eukaryota > Metazoa > Arthropoda > Insecta > Zygentoma > Lepismatidae > Lepisma > Lepisma saccharinum. The sequence goes on from JAGDQP010024889.1 coordinate 2,138, forward strand.
AAATGCCAAATTTCATCTCTGTAGCTCCAACAGTATAGGGTCTCTATTCTATACAACAATAGGTTTTGCGGCCATTTTGGATACAAGATGGCGACTTTCCCAAAATGTCGGATTTTTCCATTACCTACTCATGATCCTACACCTTCATACTAAATTTGGTGTTTCTAGCTCCAGTAGTTTGGCCTGTGAATTTATATGGATGAATGAATCAGTCAGTCAGTCAGTCAGTGTTAATGTGGCTATATAGATTGGACGAAATGTCTTGTGGACGAAAAATCCGTTGGCCAAAAGTTGATTGGACGAAATGTCTTGTGGACGAAAAATCCGTTGGACGAAAAGTCGATTGGACGAAATTTCTTGTGGACGAAAAATCTGTTGGACCAAAAGTTGATTGGACGAAATGTCTTGTGGACGAAAAATCCGTTGGACGAAAAATCTGTTGGACGAAATGTCTTGTGGACGAAAAATCCGTTGGACGAAATGTCATGTGGACGAAAAATCTGTTGGACGAAATGTCTTGTGGACGAAAAATCTGTTGGACGAAATGTCTTGTGGACGAAATGTCAATGGACGAAATATCTATGGACCAAATGTCATTGGACTAAATGTCGTATGGACAAAATGTCTTTGGACGAAACGTCACCCGGCCTATACGAAGCCTTAAAATGTGTTTTCCAGTGATAATGGTGCCAGTGCAACTATAATTTTATATTTTCTATATACTTTTGTGACGGTGCAACATCTAAACAGTATGGCGGATGAAAATACATACGACATAGTGGATAGTGACGAGTTTCACATAAAACTACGTTTATATATGAAATTAGTTTTTTGGTGGGTGGCATGTAAGGGATATCGGTCGAACTGAGTACCGTATCTGGTTATTCATAGTGACATGTATATAAACGGCAGAAGTAGTTTCAGATGAACTTTACAGGTTGTGTGTTGTTATGCTTCGTAATTATTAACAAATTCATACATAGACAATATGAAAAGGCGGAACCGACGCATGAATAATAATACATAATATGTTTGACATGTCTCATAATAATAAGTCTAACATGTCTGATACTAATTATTCAGCTAACTCTCAACTTGTATGTAATATTATAGTTATGTAACCAACTGTAAGTTTCAGTTGTGTTTATAGCGCAAGGAAAACTCTTCCGGACTGTATGATTGGAAAACAGGAGCTTCAAACTGCATGGACCATCACCTCCCCTGGAAACGTGCTGACCTATGTAGTTGCTTAAGCTGCTCATTTCCCTAAAAGGGGAAAACTGGTTTTAATATATGAGTTGAGACAAACAGTGAACAAGAGAGAGTCAAGTGATACCTTCCAGTAAGAACACTTATACGCTCCGCAGTACAGAGCATCTCATCTTGTACACTTGGAAATAGGCTGAAGAGGGTTAGCTTTCATACAGATTTGACTGCTGCTCTACAACTTTACTTAACCCTTCCAGTCACAATGGCTACATCAGAGAGAAGATTTTCTGAACTGAGTTTGATAAAGTCATATCTAAGAAAGACCATGACGCAAATGCGTTTAAGTAACTTGGCAGTTTTGAACACTGAACACGAAGAAACGAAAAAGGTTGATGTCAGTAAAATAGTCGACCAGTTCCTTACGTTAAAAAAAGATCAGTTTCGGGATAAAGACAAGAGTGACGCAAGAATTCTACTCACAAAAGAAGTGATATCCATTTTGTGAGTTACTTTCTTTGTGTCACTATGACGGAAGTATTTACTTTGTAATAAAATTAAGAGACTTAGTATCCTCCCTTCCCCATAGTGAAACAACTAAAGTCACTCGCAAAATGGATATCACTTCTTTTGTGAGTAGAATTCTTGCGTCACTCTTGTCTTTACCCCAAAGGGTTTTTTATACTGATATCACTTATTTTGTAAGGCTGCCTATCAAAGAAAAGGGGCATAGTATTCATACAAAAGGCCGATTTTAGGCCGTATCTCGAAAGCAGCAACTCCTATTAACAAAATAAGCTTCGATTTACCCCAACTTGTTGGAGCCCGCAATTGACCCCCAAAAACCCCCGATAACAACCACTTTGCGCTAAACTAAACAGACAGACCTTCACCGATTTTGACGTGTGATACACCATTTGAAAGGTATTGAAGCGTAGATTACGATTCTGCACGCTTCGGTCGCCTATATGGTCTGTGGTAAGTGCTATCACCAAGAAATGTGCAATTCTGAGGGGGGGGTTTCAAGGCACCCTAGGGGGGGAGGGGGTCCTACCGATGCATTTTTTTATATGTATTAGTATGGCAAAGGACATTCAAATGCAACTTCAAGCATCAAAATCGGGCTTATAGTTCGCTAGATCCGAAATTAGCTATATATATGTGTGAGTGCCGCTAACAGACTCGTTGCTTAGCGTCACTCGAAGAACTACCGTTCTTCGTGATTAGGAGAAAAGTAAACTAACTATGGAACTACATCTAAATCTGTAAATATGGAAATGCCACCACTGTAAATAAAATAACGTAGAATAGAGAACTTTGACTATTATTGTAAACTAAACTGTGTGCAGAAATGAAGAGTGTGTTCGTGTTGAAATTTGAACTGTGCTAAAAAGTAGTGAAAGAAAGTTATAAGTGTTTTTAGGATGTCTGTTCCCGAGAAATTGCAGCTGATACATTATTTAAATTAGGTTAATTTTCTAAGCCTTCTTTTTAAATATAATTTACTTAGACGCGACTGTGATATGTTATTTTATTGGCTATTTTTTTTCTTCAAACACTAAACGGTTCCACAATTTCCCACTTTCTGTTAGTCAGTCAAGTGCGTCGTGTCGTTACGTTATCAGTAAAGTATATATATATATCATATTCAGCCGTTTCCTATCCACTGACGGATGAAGGCCTCCCACTTTTCTTTCCACATATCTCGGTCTGCTGATATCCTCATCCATGTAGCTCCTGAAAAACGCTTGATTTCATCTACCCATCTTGCATTTGGACTTTGTCTCGGTCGCTTCTTTTCTCTAGGATTCCAATGTAGTACATTTGTCGTTCATCTTCCATCTGTTCGTCTAGCTATGTGACAGGCCCATCTCCACTTCATTTTCTTCGCAGTCTTGATTACATTCTCTACCTTTGCTTCTGCGCGAATCCATTCATTTGTCTTCCTGTCCGTCCAAATTATTCCTAGCATGCATCTCCCCATTGCTCTTTGTGTCACTCTTAATTTTTGAGTTGTTTGAGCATTCAATGTCCAAGTTTCACAGCCATACATCATCACAGGTAAGACACATTGATTATAAACTTTACGCTTCAGACACATTGGTAAAGTGACACCGTTTCCTTTTGAAAATAAAGTATAGTCTTACGAATGAACTCCACGCCATTTTACATCTTCTGTTTATTTCATCCGTTAACTTGACATTCGAAGTTTTGAGCTGACCTAGGTAAACATACTCATCAATATGCATATTGTCTCTCCGTTAATCTTTATTTCCTTCCTTGCAGCATGTTGATTGAACATTACTTTTGTTTCACTTAATTTCATTTAAAGGCCTATTTTCGAACTCTTATTATACAGTTCTTTCAGTCTGGTTTGTAGTTCTTCTGCACTTGAAGCAAACAAGACTATATCATCAGCAAATCGTAAGTGATGAAGGTATTCGCCATTAAACTTTATTCCAACTTTATCCCAGTTTCAATTTTGGAACATTATCTTCAGGACCACAGAAAACAGTTTAGGAGAAATTGAATCTCGTTGCCTTGCCCCTTTTCCAACATTAAATATTTCACATTCTTCATGAAGTTTAATGACAAATGTAGAAGTCGAGTAGATGTTTCGCAGTAACGTGATTTGTGCAGTGTGCACTTTCGTTTCCTTGATGTTGAATAGGGTGGATAAAAGAAAAAAACATTTTTTTTAATTCGGTATGTGGATGGGGTGGATTTTTGGCAAAATAGATTCAATATTGGGTCTAGGACAAATCGTCGAAAGGCATAACGTCGAAAAAACAAAAACGGTCATATCGTCCAAAGAATTGGACAAATCATCGAAAGAAACGGTCAAAGCTTCGAAAGATATGGTCAAAACATCGAAACGCTAAACGGACAAAGCGTCGAAAGGCATATCGTCGAAACTTAAAATCGGTCATGACGTCGAATTAATTGGACAAATCATGGAAGGAAACGATCAAAGCGTCGAAAAGTGGAAATGGTCAGAACGTCGAAAGGCATATCGTCGAAACGAAAAATCGGCCATAACGTCGAAAACAACTTTACAAATTGGAAGGAAGCGGTCAAAGCGTCGAAAAGCAAAAAACGGTCAGAGCTTTGAAAGCTACGTACATAAAGTACGTTTCTTTGTACCCTTTTGGTGCGGTAACTAGCCCGCAAATAGCGATATTGCAGTAATTGTAGGTTTAAAAGTTTTAAGAGACATGTCAACTCTTCAATTACCTTTTGCTGACACCTCAGAAGCAAAATATTAGAATAGATTCTACTTGTTGCGGTTCGGTTCGCATTGTTCTACATGTAAGTTATACATATTTCAACGTCTCAAGAATTAAAATCATGGTCAATTATCTAAGTTTCTTCTTCTGTCGAGATAAATATGGTACAAAATTGTATCTCGTATATATAGAGATAGGTAGAAATAGATGTATTCATATATGTATACATATTTCCTTATATAAAGTCATCATTAGATAGATGTCCATGGATATTTATCCTAACTATGAAATATACTTCTCATATTTCGCATCAAACCTCACTGTCCCCGTTTTCAAGCTAATGTTCTTCTCGATGTATGAATATTCAAAGAAGATTGCATGCAAATCAAAAACATTCTTACTTGACTTGAAAAATCTCTCTCTTCCAAGAACACAAGCTTTTCAGTTCCTCCAATCTTCTCAAACACTGCGATAAAATTTAAGATCTTGCTGGCTCGTGTCACAACACATGGTGTAATGTGTTACGTACAAACAATTAAGATCTCTGGCCTGACACAATTTCCCCTACATGCATCCCTACCAGAGACTTCATGTTTTACACGCTTAAGAGGTTTCATCTTCTCTGCCAGGTCAAAGGGTTACTTTTTTAAATAAACCAAGGGGGTCGTAGGTGAAGTTTTTATGTGTGAAAGTGACAACATTCAAAGATTAATTGCCTAAAATCTCAAATTTTGGGCCAGGTGACTGCGAGGAAACTGCACACCACTACTGCACTTATGATTCATTACGCAATCTATTTATTATCAGGAAGGAGCGAAGGTCTCTTTTCTGCTTAAAATTTCAAAAGAAAGAAGTAAGGGAGACTTTCCTCCACATCTGTCACCTGCTTTGCCTCATTTAGTTTGTCTCCAAACACCTTATTGAAAGCCTATGGTTCTGTTGTTTTGAAAGCAGTACTGAGGGAGGCAACCGGGTTTGATCCTCACTGTCTATCACCCCGACTAATGATTTCGACATATCTAGCGTATATTTTGTTCCAATTGTTATCAAATTCATCCCACAGCAAGATAACACCGCAATAGAAATTCCAATGAATGGTCATTATAGGTTGTTCATAAAATAATAGACACTTATCTAAATTATAAAATAAAAATAAAAATAGAGGTAATTGCTGGATTAAACTATAAAACAATGAAAATATAAGATGTTGAAGGTAAAATATACACCACATGACGAAACAAAAACGCGTTAACAGATTAAACATTGATTATTTAACATATTGATACTACTGACCATTACGTAGAGTATATATACAATGTATGGATAAAATAGTGGTACGATATTGATCCTATTCAATATTTATCGTATTATTATCGTCGACTACTGTATAAATTATAGTTATTACTATAATGTAAGGTAAAAATGTTAATTTCCGAAACATCTGATGCAACGTAGGTGATGAGCGAGTACAAAAAAAGCCAACCTTAAGAGGGCTCCTCGCTCCAACCCCCACATTTTTAACATTTTTCAAAATATTTCAAAAACTAAAAGCACTATCAAAAATCTAAGAACATAGCGCACTAGAACTTACAAATTACTATGAAATACAATGGACAGCGATCTCGAAATCTTGTCCATTGATTAGTACTGAGACTTTAATTAAATAATTACGTCATAATCTTTGAAAACGTATCACTCATCAATGGACAAGACCTCGAGATCGCTGTCCATTGTGTTTGATAGTAATTTGTAAGCTCTAGTGCACTATGTTCTTACATTTTTGATAGTGCTCTTAATTTTCGAAATATTTTGAAAATGTTTTAAAAGGGGGGTTGGAGCCCTCTTAAGAAAATAGAAATTGTTTGATTATTGTATTCGAACACGTAGTTATTGTAATCTGAAAGGAGGCAGAAATGGAGAAAGCTAAGCCTGTGGTTAAACAAAAAAGTACCTGCCAGTTTCGTGTAAGTATTCCAGTATTATACCACTGGAGAGTCATGCCTTTCAAACATCTCATAACAGACCATTGCGCAAGTAAATTTTGAAACAATTGTTCTATAAGAGTCTTGAGAGTAGCAATTCCTTGCTGCCAAGTGTTCCAAGTTTAAAGGAAATTGAAGTAATCGTTCTCAGATAATGCGCGAAGGTACGATTTAATAATTAAATCTCGATACCATAGTAACGATAATTTTTAAAATTTATGTTCAAAATAATTGACCGAATTTTTCTCACATGAGGCACAAATGTAAGTTTTAATAATTGTATCGTATATTTTAAATAGGATAATGGTCCATAATTTGACTAGTTTTTAGTTTTGCAGTGTTTTAGAAACTACAGTGATAACTGCACGCATTCGCATTAAAACGAAATGAAAAAATAATTACCTTAAGTCTCATAGTGACCTGAAAACTTTTAAGAGAGTATCAGTCAGAAACTCATCCACAAGGACACGAGCTGATTCATCAGGAAAGTTTCAAGCAAGTGCAATGAAATTATTATCAAAACCTAATTCGTTATGTGCCCCACTAATACTTAAAATACCATGACAAAAGTTTAGTGACTTGTGAAATAAGAAATTCCAAACAATGACTAAACTTACATGCATTTGACTCATTGAAAATTGAGTGTTATAAATTTTAAACCAATCTAATTGATAATGAATGTAATTAACATTTTAGTTTAAAACCATAAATTAATGCAAATAAAGGAAACAAATGGCTAATAAACGCAAACAAATGTGTTTTTTGTATTTTTCTGCTTTTACTTTAAAAAATGCGCCAGTCACCAACTTTTATTGACCAATAACATATTCACATATTGAAATAGTCATACAATCTCATGATTGAATATCACTTGTGAACCAACGAACCTTCTAAAGATACATAGAATTAATCTCACTTAATTATTTTGGATTTCCTGAATCGATTTTCTAAATTTCCCAAAAACTTGTACTAGTGAACTGAACTGAACCTTTAAAAATATATGATTCAAATAAGTGTTGTTACCATGGAGAGGGCAATAAAGGTTACATTTCTGAATCAGCTAAAAGTTGGAAGTTTGTGTATCAAAACGTCAATATTGGATGAATTTTGTGCAGTCATTTCTACATATAATTTATAAGGATACATTATTTTCTTGAAAGTAACGTTAGAATGGAAACCATACAATTTTTGCTATTAATGTACCTAAATCTATGTCTTGTCCATGACAAATACTACCAGTCTAATTAAATAGGCTATCGTATGATCTCAAACATGGGAGTATTTTAATTACAAAAATAGCTAAGTAAATATGTAAGTTCAGTGAATTACGAAAGTCACTAACTGAACATGTAACATTAATTCAGTAATTCTTAGATAGCGCATTACAAGAATCATTACAATAATGATTAATTCCATATCGAAACAATTATATTTACAACAATTGAATTCACAATAAAATTGCCACTGAATCGTTGCTAGGCAATGCATTTAAGAATTTTTAACAAATGAATTATTCTAGTTAATCAGAATCATGGAGTTGCCGAACACGTAACATGGAAATTAAATATTTCCTTGATTGTGATCACGCGAAGAAGGAACATTGTTAATATTTAATGAATAAGCTAATTTCATCAACTGTATCATTTCAGGTTTTTGTTTCTACGGATAATTTAGACGTAACAGTCCCATTGCAGCCAGGATTACCTGCGTTTCCGAACATTTTAAACCCGATGACCTGAGAAGCCTCGCAATGAAAATAAAGGAATTCCTGTGGAGGGTGTGGAACATTGGAGCAACATTACCAGTGACCGATGAAGGATACAGAAATTTCCATCAAAAGAATAAGATTTGAGCCTACGCTGATATCATGGGTGGGTGGGCATAACACAAAGAGTCCCATTATGTTAGTACCGGCGTTTTGATCCTTCGAAAAGAAGAAAACCCTGAGGGGTGAAGTACACCCGATGCTTGTTGGCCGTGAAGTGACGCTCGTGGATACACTCATCGTAGGCGTGTTTAGAGTAATATTCGTTGTGGAAGTGGTAGTACTAGTAGAAAGTAGCAGTATTAGGATATATATTAGAGCAGATAGAAATAGTAGTAGTTGACATGGATAGTAGTAGGGAGTAGTAGTATTAGAATATATCAGAGGTGGTAGAAATAGTAGTAGTAGACATGGATCTAAAGATGTATTTTGCTCGGTGCAATTGATCGTTGCGATTGCAACGATCAGTCTTTGAGTGCTAGTTCCATTGTTTTTATATGGGGCTGCTTTTCTCCTAGCGATTGACAATTAATCGTAAACGATCAATCGTTGGTTTTGGAGTAGTACGACTGGGGGGTTGATATAATCGCTTATATAATAAGGGATTGAGGAGAGCCTCGTATATAACGTCCTTATTACATCAACTAAAAATTATATGTAGAATTTCTCTTACACCCTTTCCTTCTGTCATCGTACTGATTGACATTTTCCCCTTTTTGTTTAAGCTCCACCGGGCGAATATGGGCATAGTACGTAGATTGTTACCTTCTTCCCTCTCACTAGAAGAATGTTCGCTATAAGACATCATTCCACTGGCATGTGACATATTTATTCCATAGATGTATTCCATAGATGTCTGGTGCATAAATGTAAGTTTAAATAAAAGAGGAGCATTGAGGGTTGAGGAAGAAGTCTTAAAATTATCGAAGAAATAACAAAAGTGGAATTTTAATAGTATGTCATCTATAGAAGAGCAACTTCTGACGAGGAAAGGGGCAAACCAATTATGCTTGTTCTTATAGTCATGTCAGAAGCAATTGCAACAGAAACTGCAATTGTCCACTATTTTCGCCAAACGAAAAGGTTCATACCCAAGAACCGTGCATCATTGTGTTCTAACCTATTAAAACCGTGGTTGAACGTGAGATCGGAGCTGGGATGACGAATTAAGATTACGGACAGTCAACAATTTCCAATTTTTCTTGTTACAAACTAAAGCCTTAAGATGCTGTGTATGCTGTATAAGTAAGTTTCCGTAAAACCCGTCCATATTCTTTGTGGTTTGTGTGTGGTGCTATTACAATGAATTGAATTCATGACCTTTAGTCATCTATGGCTTCGGGCCGAGTAGGGTAGGGTGAATGTTGCAAAAAGGGATCGGCCAGATCCTAAGTTGAACATACCATCTCGGCATTTCGCTGGTGTGACAGGAAAAAAACTGGAAATCCTGAGTGGGGATGGTCGAGTGCTGGATCAAACCAACGACCTCCCGAAAGCGAAGCTTGTACTCTATCAGTTAATTTACGGTTACTCGGTGAGTACTAATGTTTTGCTTGGCTTTTAATCCTTTTTTCTGGTTTTAGAATCGGTGTAAAATTGAAAATTATATAGCCTAGAATTCTCATATGTTTCTGAGTTTCTTTTAATCAGAATTACGAACTACTTGAACATGCATCGAGTTGAGCTGAGAGAATTTGTATAATCTTTTATTCAGAATAGCCGGAAGACCGATTGTAAGTATCGGGTACGTTTCAGAATAACAAAAGCGAAAGAATCAAGAATTAGTATTCTTATTTTCGGATATGATTCCAGAGAAACAATTCTAAAAATCACTGTCAAGCAGATATATATCAGAATTATGACAGGCGAAATTAGAGACTTAATTGTTTGAACGTTTGTTATAAGTGAAGAATGCTATCAAGTACAAAAGTGTTTCATGAAGAGTCCTACAGCAAAATATTAACTTCACCCTCCAAGAAGATTTGGTGAGCTGTGAGAATCTTGATACATTCTGGTTCAGCTTTCCACTTCGGAATCTGCATTGACAATTACAGTAATATGAGGTGATTATATATATATATATATATATCTTTCTAACTCTCTCTCTCTGTGTGTATTTTGGTTTGGGTATAATGATTAAATTAACGTTGGGTGTTTTAAAAAAATTTAAGAGTTGGAAGCAAGATGGTTTTCGACACATTTCAATAATAAAAATATTAGCACAAACGAGCAAAAACATGCACGGTCCGCCACTGCTACCTTGCCATCTAAAACTACATTTGTAAGCATGAAATTTTTACCTACATCTGAAAAAGTTGACCCTAACAAACTCAGTCTGATCCAACAAAAGATCTAAACTTCATATCATTTCTAAAACTGATTTATGTTCTAAAATTGATTTCAGAAAGTGTGTCAAACATATTTATAATCCTCTGCGTTGAAAATGATACACGTTAGTAGTATTCCCGTCACCTAACTGCACTTTGTGGAAAATTGCATGATTTTTCCATATCTGGCTGATAGCAAGGAGTCGATTTTCCAGGGATGTACGATACGCGGTGTCGCAGTTTTTGGTTACAATGTATAAAAGATTACGGCCCCTCTTTTCGCATCCCTAATTGGTAAGAATCTCTTACGACCCCTTTTTTCACAACTCCTAATTAACAAAGCAGAGGATTATAGCAGGTGCAGGTGCACGATAGCATAAAAGGGTATAAAAGGGTTTCAACCCTAAACAAAAACACTACTTAACATAGCACAGATTACAGAGGCTATGGGCCACACATTTTTACCAGCTCCCTATTTAACATAGCAGAGATTACAACTACGGCTACGAACACATGAATCTGAAGTCAGTTTTATATCGGCACAGAGGCTACGGCCCAGCCCCTATTTAATATAGCAGAGATTACAACAAAAATCTGAAGTCAGTTTTTATACCACACGCTACAATCAATGGTCAATATAAGTTTGTTGACTAAGCACTTATAACCTCTACTTGGGTCCAAGCCAACAAGATGGTTTTAAGATCAAAGGTCAAATATTTAAGAAGTTTGTCGAAATAACTTTTCCACACATCGACAATTTTAGTCCAATCCGCCTGAAGATCTCCGCGTTCATTTCTAATCATTTCTAACCTCGGCTGGTAAAAATCCCTTAATGAGTTTACCCCTTTGTATAGACCTCGTATGTTATTTGTCTTCCCGTTTTCATCTATCTCTTGAATCTTCTGCGTCAGATATTGTCACTTTTTCTTTCTGAACCCGAGTGTGGCGTTTCGTTTTGCGTTACTGTAGTGGTTGATATTTGTTTCGCTTTTATTACTGAGCCATCGTTGCCTTGCTTGTTTTCGTTCCTCATGAAGCTTAAGGCATTCTTAATCAAACCAAGGTTTGTTTTTCTGTTGTTCCTTCTCACTTACACGTTCGTTCGCTGCGCTCTTAATTGTTTCACGAATTGCCTCCCACATCTTACACCAATTTCATTATTAATATTATTATTATTACTTGAATCGGCTAGGATTTCGAACCTATTTGAGAAATCGAGTTGGTAATCTGCTTTTATGCTCGGATTATTTAATCGTTTCACTTCGAGTTTAAGTTGTTTTGGCCCTTTGCTTTCTTTGTTGGCGATGCATTACTTTTCCCTTACTTTTGTGATCTCTAATTGATGGTCGGTGTCACCTTCCGCTCCTCTGTACGACCTAACATCTATTATGTTGGTGTGTGTTCGTCTATCTACTAATACGTGGTCGATCTGGTTGAGAGTTTTGCCGTCCGAAGATACCCATGTGTATTTGTGCATGTCTTTGTGTTTAAAGTACGTGTGTAAAGTATATATTAACTGGTATATATGTGCTTAGGTTATATTTATTAATTTATGTCAGTGCGTAGTAATCGATTATCATTTTAAAGAAACCATCAGGATCTTATGAAAATTTACGTAGCGGAACGAATGCATTACACTTATAAAATTACTTACTTATTGGAAATATAATAAAAGAAGAATGATTGATTTTGATTGTGCTCTTAATGAGAAATATCTCGAGAGAGACTGTAATCGTCGAAAAAAGTTATGAACATTATTAAGGCTAGTTTGAAACGTAACGGTGGATTGCATGAAAAGTTTTAAGGATAATTTACTATTCGGGTTCGCAGTGCGCATCCTTTATCCTACCCTATCCCAGTCTGAGCCATACATGCCTAAATACCACAATTGAAACCAATTCAACTCAAGTGGACCAAATGTGACAATGGTAACAAACTCAGTTTTCCACTTTGAGCTACTGTCAAGCACAAAGGCGTGTAAATAATAGTAGGATACAAATCTATAAATCCTACTTTCATTATGTACAACGGTTCACACTTTTAATATTGTTAACTCCTGAGGCGCTTTTAGTGTTAAAAATAGTTAATCATTTTATTTAAAATCATTGAAAAAATCCAAAATTTATAATTTTATATAATTTATGTAAAATTGCGTTCTGAAGTGAGAATAAGTGAGTCGCCATGTTTTGTAAGGATGAGCAAAAGAAGCATCACTTCAGTTGCATCATGCAAAGCAATTCATTGCATCAGACATACAAGTGTTATTCACCTTAGAACAGATTGAGAGAGAGAGAACGACTCCGTGTCCTCAATATTCCGAGGAAACTCCTAAGACATGTCAAAGTAACATCTTGCATCACCTCGCGTAAGGGTGTAAAACAGTATAAAAGACCTCTGAAAACCCAGTCTCAGCCCAGTCAGCCTAGAGCCCAGTCTCAGCCCAGAAAGCCAGCCAGCCAGATCTTAATTCTTTTTTTTTTCATCGCTTCAATCAACTGTAAAAAGTTGAGCGTCGGCTAAAACCAAGACAGCTCACAAGTTCATGTTGTGCCAAATTGAACTTAGGGATTCAGAGGCTTCATTTTTTTTCACCTCATCTATCATCTATCATTCAGGTATGAATCTAAAAGAATTTTGTGCTGTTACAATTGGTTCTTTGACCAGGATTAGGATTAGGCAAACTTTATTTCAATCTGATTTAAATTTAATAACATACGCGAAACTGCTCTTTTGACTGTCGTTGCTAAAACGTGCTACTTAAAAATGTAATTCTTTAAAATATTATTTCAGTCCGAAAGGTTCTTACAGTTCGGATCCCTGTCTTTAGAACTAACGTCCGAAACGATCTCTCAGAGTTCACTAAAATTTTACAGTAACTGTATTTTACCGCTCTACCATCTTTAAAATGTTTTCAAAGAGCTACGAAGAACGACCACAACAAAAAACCTCTCGCTAATAATTCAACGTTTTATCCACCACATATTTCACAGATGTTCCAGATATTCTTTATAGACCTGGAGGAAGCCGTTCACATGGCATTTAGTCTTCCTAAACTCAGTTTTTGGTCAAAATAACGTAACTAGAACATAAGTATTCCTTCGGTTGTTCACATGCTGTTAGGTCGCCAACTTCGAACCAAGTTCGAATACGGTACGTTTTCCGGCTTTTCAAAATTTTAACCCATTTTCTTGCTGTAAATTTCGCTTTAAACTTAGACAAAATGCAACCTCCAAAGACAACACAAATAGAACCGTGGATGCAACATACAGCAACATTAGTAGATGTTCTGGCACTTTCTGGCGGCAGGTTTTTTGGGGGCAATTTGAGTCTTCTTCATGTGCGTTGTGAGTTCATTGCCCTTGGAAGGGGGGTTGCTGACCTGTTATGAGGTATGTAGGTAACCGAAAGTTGTTAATTACGAAAGAACACGTGTGATAAGAGTGGATGGAGGAAGATAGTGTGATGAGGTAACATGGTGGCTGGAGGATGTGTAGGTAACCGTTTGTCATGAATCGTTCGTAGCTCAGTTGCGAGTTCATTGCCGTTTGAGGTCATTCCGTTGTTGAGAGGCGTATTGTTAGATAACTCATACGCGGTTGCCACTGTTGAGCTGCTGATATGACGATATTTCTTGAACTGGGTAGTTGTTGTTAGAATGTGATTCACGTTAGAGATTGCAAAATAAGATGGCGTGTGTATGAGACATGAAATTCGAAGAATAGGTATTTTAAGATTCCCCCTATTATGGGTGCGCCCCTAATAGCTTTAATGAGTGCCCCCCTATATGATTGGAAAATGTCAGGAAATAATGATTTAGAAATTTGAAAAATATTATCGCCTTTGTCGTGTGTTTGGAAATGTGCCCTTCTATGCCTGCACCAGTGATAGCTTTAGTGAGGGACCCCTATATGAAACAAGCAACGTTGTAAATAGTATTGTACTACTCTTCATTTTAAGGGAAAATAATTATGTTTATATAATTTAAGCATTTTTTCTTATCATTTACGAAATAAACATCCTTATTTTGAAATGAAAACAAATTCGTAGAGTATCATTCTTTATTATTATTATTTAAGAGTAAGTAAAGTGTTTTATAGAAACAACTTGCACATGCTTGTTACATTTGCATGGCTGATAAGGTATTCACAAGATTCTGTGATTTCTCATGTTTCATCCAGTATTGTAATTGTAAGCAGTTTCTTAATGCACAAGCATTCACCTCGACAAGGTCATGATAAGCACACTTAGACATACCAGTGTTCAAATTCAATGTTTTCAGGGCAGAACATCCCTTTTCACTTACATGATTCACACTTTCCAAGTGAAATAGTTTTTTAATCCACTGTACCTTTTCAAGATCTTTACGAAAAAAAAAAGGAGCTTTACTTGAACACTACTGAGAAATTATTCTACGAAGATGTGAAACTCTGTATCCATTTGCTGTGTCCCAATGTAAACCGTGAAAGTTTTCTGTTAACCATTGCACTTGTTTTTGATAACCTAGTCCTACTTGCATAATCTCACATGGAATTTTTACTAAACAGTCTAATAAAAGACTAGCATCACACGCTACAATACAAAATTCTCTCATAATAAACGCATATGCAGAGATTTTAAATCCCTGCACATCAATAATGTATTGTTCTGAAGACACACTTAGAGACTTTTCTACTGAAAATTGTTCATGTACTACATCTGGTATGAGTTGAGCAATGAATTCACTATTATGAACTAATTCTCTACAAGATTTGAAAAACGTTTTCAAGGAAATACTTACATGACCCTTTTGTTTTAATATTTCATAGTACTCCACAAACGCTTCATGATGATTCACTTGATTCAACATATGTTTTGAAAGTACTTTGTCTGCATCCCATACATATATACAGTTATAATGAAGAATCTTCAACTTACACCCACTACAAGTATTTTGTATTGTCCTTTAAATAAGTACGAAAAGTTTCTAACACACACGAGTCCCGAATAAAAATACCACCACCACAAAATACAAAAAATCTGACATTTTCACTTCAAAGTTTTAAATTCTCACTTCAACTGTCGATTTTTATCCTTTTCAAAAATCATATCAATTACACTTGACATGTACACTTTTATCACTCGCCACAAACCATATTTCATATTTCTTATTAATACATCATCCTCTTCCACTTCCTGATGATCTTCTTTATATAAATGATAAAGTTCACTTAATGTTCCAAATTTCAAAATATTACGCCACACAGCTTTTCTACAATATTCTTCAAAGTCTTCTCCTCTTTGAACTTCACCAGTATCCTAGACATGCATGAGAAGTTTGATTCTCCTTCATAACAAGCTTCACATATCAATGCAGTTGCAGGATTCCACTTCTTTAATGTCTGCTTAATACATTTTTCGTCCACCCACTGCTTTTTACACAAACACTTAGTAGTAATAGTAGTTTTCACTTTTTTACTTACTGTTCCTACTGATGTTGATGCTTTCACTGAGAAGTTCGCTAACACTGTAGTGGGAACTGCTCTCACTATAACTCGTGCAGATTTTAGCAGTCTTGAAGATCCTGCTCCTTCTTCTGCTGCTACTGCTGTGGCTGCTGCTGCTGCTGCTGCTCCTGCTACTGCTACTGGAATTTGTTTTATATTACTCTTTTCGTAAAACAAACGTTTTTTCACTGGATATACTTCACTTTTTTCACTTCATCCAACACACGTTTCTTCGTGTTCTGCTGCTTCTTAGGAACTAAAGAGTTAAAAACCTCTTTAATATCATCATCATTCTTCTTCTCTTTTACTACAGATGATGATAATAATGATGGAGATATTTGTTCTTTTTCAGACTTTACTTTTGATCTTAAAGAAGTATATATTATAGTCTCCGCTTTCGTCTTCTTTTTCTACATTATCACTTGCAAGTAATGTTAACGTCTTCACTATCTCTTCGTCATCTGATGTGAGGTCAACTTCTTCTATAACCTGTTCATACTGCTCCTGCTGTTGTTTAGCCATGACTGCGAAGCTGAAAACTTTTTATGATGTATACCACACTAACGTCATCTATATATTTTAAACTTTATCACTCATCACGTGAAAGTTGAACAGATAACCTGATATCAACACGTAAACAGATAACGTCATATCAGTACGTCAACAGATAAGATTATATCATCAGGTCAACCGATGTGACAACGTCGCATGACTCATCTAACAACACGTCTGGCAACACCGCAATGACGTCAAACGTCAATGAACTCTCAACTGACCTACGAACGCCTGATAACGCCACAGCCACCATGTTACTCTTCAATGAGGGCCACCGCCATCTTAAATGATGACGCAACCATTTTCTCGATTCCCTCTTATGACACGTGCTCTTTCGTAATTAACATCCTTCGCTTACCTACACACCCCATAACACGTCACCAACCCCCCCTTCCAAGGGCAATGAACTCACAACGCACATGGAGAAGCTTCAACTTGCCCCAAAGGACCTACCCGCGACCAAGTGCCACAACATCTACTAACGTTGTATACCAAAAATATAGCCCTGCTCATTAGAATTCATGTTCCAACATATTTTCGACATATCATTTACCCGCCAGAAAACGATAAACTTTTGCATGATTCACTCATTAGCTATGCTTAAATGATTTCAGACCATCATGAATTCCTACAATTTTGTCACCAAGTGCAGAAAACCGCTATCCAAGTTCTATTTAGAATTAAATCACGAATAGGCTTTAAATTCCGATTTAAAATTGAGAAAGTAGACCGACAATTATGCTTTCTTGTTATGCTTGTGAATTAAGTAGTATTTTTGTTTAAAGCAAAGAACCCTTTGAAGTTCTAAAATGAACAATTCCATGGGAAGTGTAGGGATTACCCCGGATTCAAACGCGGAACCTAGGGATAGCAATGTTAAAATGTTATCCAATGTGTATGTGAATGCGATAACATCACGCAGAACGAAGAAGCATTCATATAATTCCAACACACACACACATACAACGGAGAGAAAACAGATATGCTTTGCTCAACGAGAAGCACGCATTCTTTTGCATCAAAAGAGCATTCCCAAAGAGGAAGAAAAGCATATAAAACAACGCTACGTTAGTACACTTTACTTAGGTTTTCGAACCCAAGACTTTCAAATCCAGAACATGGAAAATGCAAATTCTGCGTTTAGCTATAGAAGCAAATTTTCAAGTGCAAAATAAATTTAGTCTGGACACATTCTTTAAACATCAATTCTATTACGTTAACACGTCGAAATTTGAGGAACTTCTGACATACGAATTGCATGTATCGATCACTTTTGTTCTTATAGGCTCAAACTATGGTAGCAAAGCTCCAGATAGAGAAAGTGCAATAGAGTTTGGCACACCGCGATTTAAATGTAAGAGAAACTGAAAATGCAGACGCGCTATGTAAAACCTAAACGTATTATTTGTATCAAGCGATACAGTGACATCTGTTTAGAGATTGTAATTATCCTACCAATTTATTTAATTCGAAACTATTCCAAATTTGGCTCAATTATAAAACAAATTACAACCAACAGTAAATTTAGCCAAAATTGACCCTCTAAATTTTAATTCAAAATTTCAGTAAATTTTAAATAATAATTTTATATAAGCTGTGTGCAACATTTCGAGACAATGCTTTATGCAATATTTTGGAACCGTGCGTAAAGCCAATTTCCAAATATGATCACCTAAATATGACAAAACTTGCTATGTAAAGTGCATACCCATCATAAATTTATTTGTCAAGAATATTGAAACTTACTAAAAATCGACTCGTGAGGGGGGCGAATATAATCTATTCATATGGAAAAGTCCTATACTAATCTTAGTTTAGGGAAAAGGCATTTTTATTTTCCTCCTCCTGTCTACATGAATGGGTATACATCTACCGTACATAGCTACTGTGAACGTCTCGCAATTGCCCGTGAACGTCTCACTTTTCTGTGTAGAGATTTGTGTATGTCTAGTTTGAAATCTCTCGCTATTTATATGGGAGATTAATTTCTGTAGATTTGGTCTTGGCTATTTAGGGGCTAAGTAACGTTAAATAAGCGTAACTCAGATAAAAGGGTCAGCGCTTACGAGAGGGACGTTCAACGAGAATTAAATAAAAATAAAGCTAAAATAACGTTTTCTTTTGGCATGGTTCAAGTTCTAATTTTAGGAATGAAAGGTACAAGGTTTCATATTTTCCTTAAAAAGGACGCAAATTCTCAACACGTAATCTTATAACACGAGCTTACGGCACACACTAAAAGATGAATTCGATTCGTGACAGAAATTCTAACTTGGATAACGGAGCATGTATGTAGTTCAGGCAAAATGGTTTTATTCAAGCATAAGTATATAGAATCCAAGAAACATACCTCAGAATTCAAGTTGAAAGATGTGTTCTTCTAATGACATCTTAAAGTTATTAAAAAAAAGACTGCTCTTCTGAGAAAAAAAATGCTGCTTCTTTTGGATAAAAAATGCAGAGCTTCCTTCTGGAGACCTCTCCACTGGTGTCGTGCTGGCGTTCGAGAGCTATTATAATTTCCAAGATGACGAAATTATTGAGGTTACAGTAGTTCATTGCTCTGTTATTCCTTATTGCTCATGATATTGACGTTTGCACGTGATAATCGGATGATTTCCTGTTCGTACCAAAGATGGCCGCTTAAAGGAAAGTTGAATGATTCATCTACGTCATAATATACGTATGTGTGTGTGTTTTTCCATATACTCAATGCTAAAAGAGCTCGCGTTGAAAATCTCTGCCCGCCACCTTTATTGTTCCTCAGAATTTACAACAATATTAAATATTTTTAAAGAATTGAGAGTTATTTTAAGAAAATTCAATGCAAAATTAAATAAAATAAGATAAATACATAATAATCAATACATTTAAATTAGAGTCGATCACATTTGGCACTCTTTAAAAAATAATTTTTAGTCGGATATATCGATAAGAATTGTAACAAAAATGTGTCTCAACATTTTGAGAACACCCTGTATAACATTTTGTAAATGAACAAGACGATGAGTAATAAAATATTACATTCAAACATTGTACTAGCAAAGTGAATTGATATACATATACAATAAACACATGAAAAAAGTTCATCATTTTTTCCCGATTTTATAAAGTATGAGTACACTTAAGTATTCAATGGAAAATATCGATCACATTGTTAAAGAAATATGTTTATATATATATAAATATACATAGAAATATAATGGTTGAACAGGTGAATATTTTACAGTCTTTGCCATTGTTACATTTTTTCGTCGTTGCTAAGACTGGCTGTATCTAGAACGTCTATACAGACAGTTATACAGGTCTACATGTTATAATCTTAAGTCTGGTAAAACAGTCACTGAAGGTCGGATAAAATGCAACGTTAACAAGTCTGAAGATTATTTTTTTGTCAGCATACACTGGACACACGTGTGAAAGTTTTGCGTGTGAACTGAATCAAGCATTGTATCCACGTTCCTATCATAGTTAACAACTGGTAGGATTTGCGGAAGAGATTCGAGCGTCTTTTTTCTGTGAAACAGTGATAATAGTGCATATTATGAAAAGTTTATTGTTTCAAAGAGTTCAGTGATTATATCTCACTTCTATTACCAATGTTTCGTTTTGTGCGTGTTTTTTTCTCTTCTCTGCTTCCGCGGTCTAGTGTTTCAAGTCACAATGCAATGTGTGAAATTTTGTGGAGAATTCGGTAATTGGATGGTTAATAATTTTTAGTTACAATAAGATACATATTATCATAAATAACATAGTTCATAGCATGAAAGTATATAACAGTACTAAATATAGAGTAAAATCGAATTCTTCGTATCGAGAATCAACACAATAGTCACAAAGTTCGAAGTAAATATTTTAGTGTCTAAAGTTATGATATTAGTAATTATTCACACACTTCAGTCAAAACAATCTGTTTCACTGGGTCACTGCATGAGGTCAGTATGTACAGTTTGGAAAATGTCACTTAGTATTTTCACTATACAATATGTCCCCAAAAAATTGGCGTCACTGAAAGTACACAAAATATTCATCGCTCAATTTTTGTCCATCATTCATACACTTCCGGTAAAAGTTCGAAAGAACATTGGGGTAATTGTAAACACTTGAAATAGTACAGTTTCCACACAAAGTTCGTAGTACACTCACTGGGGTTGAAGTTTCTATAATGGGATCACTATAGAATTATTATTTCCCACTGTGTTTGTAAGAGCGGATCGCCAGCAATTCCTTTGAAACAAGTTCAGAAGAGGGTTGCAGCGGCAACTAAAGTGTCTCTGGCGACAATTAAACGTGTAAAACAAGAATTTGTCAAGAAAGGTGGTGAACTATCGACGCCCGGGAAGGAAAGAAAAAGAAGACAAGAAGCAATTGATGACTTCGATAAAGGGGTGATTCGGAGAAAAGTTAAGGCCGCTTTAGACGTTACAATTTCTCGTACGATAAATCTTAGCGATAGCAGTGTGCCAGCGCAAAAAAAAGTGTTACGGATTTATAACATAGCATCTTGCCCCATTGTAGCATATATATATATATATATATATATATATATATATATATATATATATATATCTA
>JAGDQP010024890.1:0-27447 GCA_022664845.1 Lepisma saccharinum
AACTTGCTGGTGATGATCCTATCATACCAGGTCTTAAGGATGAGGATGATGCAACAGCTGTTGATGATCCTCATATGCTGCATTATGATCATACTCGCAATCATGTATTTATTAAACATAGACGATATCGAAGGCGACAATATGTCATTGGAATGACACCTGGCTTACAAAACCTACTTGGATTTAGTAATGATCCAAATGTAAAGAACCATAGCATTCACTATTTCCCGCATAGTCAACGGCGAAGACCCATGATTGTTAACATTGCAGCACCATATCCGTGTAATTTAGATTATAATATTCCATCGGAAATTAATGTTTGTCTTGATGTGGTCAAGACACAACCTCATATTGGTAACTTAATTCGAAAAATTAGTGTGCACAAGTACCAATACGGACAAATGCAATCGTATCGGTTTGACCGTCCTCACTATGTAAAAGTGGAAAAGACATATTTTCATACACTACAAGTAGACTTAAAAGATGAACATGGGAAAAAATTACCATTCGAGTTTGGAACGTCAAGCATTACACTTCATTTTAAGCACAAACCATGATTTCAGAAAGTACCGATGATAGTTTTTATATTACACTAAGTTCGAATGCAAGTACACACACATATACAAATAATACACCTACACATTTCCGTAATATCCTGAATCATCGTATCCACTTAAATGATCCATCGTGGATTGTTGGACTTGGTGAAATTCATATTCCACTCACGTGTCAAAATGTTCTTGATGGGGAAAATATCTTTTGGTTTGATTTAAGCGATGGGATCAAAGTAAAACATCGTATTACATCTGGGTATTATGCAACCATTCAACAACTATTAGATGAATTAAATAAAATTACACCTGCAATACAATTTACGTACTCGAATACGGTGCAGGTGAAAACTACAGATAATATTGAAGCCATTCGTCTATCTGCCACCCTGGCATTGCAATTAGGATTCGAACCCGGCATTAACATTTTAAAACTCGGAACCGTACAAAAACAGCCCTATTTAGGTATTGGATACCCACAACAAGTGTTTGTGTACACGGATCTTATTCAACCTCAATATGTAGGTGATACCAAAGCACCCTTGCTCCGAATTGTTGCCATGAGTGATACAAATCATGGTAAAGTCCAAACCATTACATTTCAAAACGTTCATTATTTTCCCCTATCCAAATTAAGTTTTGATACAGTTGAAATCTTACTAAAGGACCATGCAGGTCGCAATTTGCCATTTGCATCCGGGACATTGACGGTGACACTTCACTTTACACGTCTCCCACAATGAAAGTAGCACCACATCGTGGACGCGGGATCCCGTATTTTGCAGGACCCGTTTACCAACGCGGACACGGCATTGGAAGTTTATTTCGTGGTCTTTTTCGATTTGCAATGCCATTCATAAAACAAGGCGCAAAAGCTGTTGGGCGACAGGCATTACACACAGGAATCCAGGTTGCGGGGGATATGCTGGAAAATCGACCTGTAAAAGAATCCGTAAAGGCACGCGTACGTGAGGCAGGATCTGCTTTAAAGACAAAAGCGGAAACGAAATTAAATCAGTTGCTTACCGGTAGCGGAAGAAGACGGGCACGTAAGCGCAGAGCTCCTGGGCGTGTTGGACCACCAGTAAAGCGACGTAAACGTACAAGTACCAGACCAAGAGATATTTTCAGTTAGTCGTCATCATGTCGTTTCTTACACCCGGAAGTAAAGAGTGCTGTACCAATGAATTGGACGTGGTATCTGTACCCATGACACAAACTGCCATCGAAGCATCACGCATGGTCGAATATCGACCAATTTCCACACTCACATCCGAAGGACCCATTGAATTTGTTATTCCCGGAGATACTTCAGAGTATATTCATCCCGCACACCTTTACTTATATGTGAAATGTAAAGTAACAAGGGGGAATGGGGATAATTTACAAGTAGCGGCAGCAGGACCACCACCCGTTGCGGCTGATATTGTTGGACCAGTCAATAATTTCTTGCATTCCATGTTTGGACAAGTCGATGTTTATTTAAATGATAAAGTCATTTCCTCTTCCAATGGGACCTATCCCTATCGTTCGTATTTTGAATCTGTTCTTAATTACTCGGAAGATGCCACCAATACACATTTGAAAACAGCCCTGTGGTATAAGGATACAGCAGGACAATTTGATACGTTGGGTAATGCCAATGTGGGATTTCAAAAACGTAGTGCTATGATTGCAGGAAGCGCTTCTATTGAAATGCTAGGTCGTCTTTTCAGTGATATTACAACCACTGATCGTATTCTTCCCAATAAGGTTACTGTGAGAGTTAAACTAAGTCGCAGTAAAGACGCATTCTGTCTTATGGCGGCAGCTGCATCTGATTTCAAAGTTGAATTAGAGGAAGTCATACTATATGCACGTCGTATGGAAATATCTGCTGATGTGGCGCTTCAGTTAAATCGGTATATGCTACAGAATACTGCAAAACTTCCATTTACACGTATAGAAACACGTGTTCATACCATACCTCAAAATGTTTCTACGTTCAATCTAGATAATTTATTTTTAGGTAAAGTACCTAAAGGTCTTGTCATCGGGTTTGTTTCGAATACCGCATTCAACGGCCAATATAATGAAAATCCTTTCCATTTCCAACACTTTAATCTAAACAAACTTCAGGTCCAGGTTGGTTCAAAATTTTATCCTCCCAGTCCCCTTTCACCTAACTTTGCAGAGAATTTGTTCATTCCTAGTTATCATACCTTGATTTCTGGTACCGGCATATTTCATCAAAATGCCAGTCATACCATTTCACCAGAAGATTATCCCAATGGTTATACACTATATGCCTTTATTATATCACCGACCAATACACTGGACGACTCTACTTGGGATGTAGTTAAGGATTCTCCTGTTAATATTAAAATGGGATTCAGTGAACGTCTTCCACAATCCATTACTTGCGTTGTGTATGCACAATTTGATTCCCTGATCCAGATTGACAAGGATCGTAATATTTACAGTGACAATATGGTATGATCGATCGATTTTATCATGATTACGTCAAATTGCAAATCATTGTGAGTTGGCACTCTGTTTCAATATGTGTATAAAAGGTGATGGTAAACTCCTATCTGCATCATTACATCAACGGTACCATGCGCGCAATCATTCACTTTTCTGCTTTTGATCAGGCTGGTGATGATGACTTTATCATCAAGGAATTAGCTATTGCTAATCCTGATTTCAATACCTGTCAGAGTTGGCTTTTTAAACCACCCTTTGACATTTCGCAATTACCTTTAACACTTCAACTGGATAATAATTATTTAGCTACACATAACTATGGTGTACAGTGGAACGATGGTGATGTTCCCTATAGTGAATTGCAACGCATTCTTGTAACCTATACAAATCATATCAATGTACTCTACGTTCATGGTCGTCGTCGCCAGCAATTTGTAGAACGTCTACTTGGACGAAGTGTCATCAATCTAGAAGATATACATTGTCCAAAATCAAGTAAATTACTCTTTCCTGTAAGTCATTGTGCACATCGACATCATCAGTTTCCCCCATTTCGTTGTGCATTATATGAAGCACAGTGCTATAGTAAATATTTAACCTATTATGATTTATCACAATATGTATCCTCCGAACCTAAACATGTATATAATCCAACACCCATTACGCCAAGTCCCAGTATTATGCATGATGATGATGGTGAAGAGTGTAATTGCATTTAAAAATGTGGACTGATCAGATTTTAACTCTTGTGTTACATGATTGCATCACAAGTTCCATCTTAACAGGCATTTACGCTATTAATCATTTACCTGCCATTGTACAAGCACCAGCTGCTTTAATTGTAAACCTCAGTCCCTCTTATCAGGAAGGTACACACTGGACATGTATATTTATCAATCATAATCGACGAGGGTTCTACTTTGATAGTTTAGGTCAGAACCCGCCTAAATCTATTGTTCACTTTCTTCGACGAAATTGTTCCATTTATCATGTTAATAAAGTACAATACCAAGATGACAATTCCGTTTTGTGTGGTTTATTTTGTATTGTATACATTTATTATAAAGCACGAAATGTAAATATTTTATCTAAATTTTCAACCACCTACCTCAAACGGAATGATCGAGTGGTACTACACTTGGTCAAAAAAATCTTGAAAGCCAACAAACCTTGTAAATAGTGTATATTTTTTTATTGTATATCCTTTGTAGTAGTAGTAGTTTAGTTTATCATGTAATAATAATAATAATAAACATTTGTATAACCTTTGTAGTAGAATAGTTTTTCCTGTAATAAAAAACTTTTACCTCTCAATGATTTGGGTTTCATTTCAACAAATAAAAAAGCAACACACCCTGTGTAGTATAAGTTTATTTTGGTACTCATTTACAATGACAATGTGGATATTCCATCCACGACTTTTAATGCTTGTAGTTTCAACCAGTATTGTAACTGTATACAATTACGAAGAGCACATGCATATTTTTGCAATGGTTGGTGATACGTACAGTTTGCAATATCCACTTTGAAATCTAGCTTGTGTAAGGCAGGACATCCCTGATCTTCAACGTTTACAACATTTTCCAGCTGAAATACTTTACGTAGTAACACCATCTTTTCATGACCTTTACAATAAAAGATGGCACCTATTTCACATAGTTGTAATACCATATGGAGAATGTGGGATATTGAATATCCATTCGAGGTATTCCAATCTAACCCATGCAAGTGATGTGTAAGCCATTGTACCTGACGCTGATATCCAACAGCTAAATCTGAACTTTCACACGGTAATTTTATAATGGTATGAAATAATAACGTGGCATCACATGAAACTAAACAAAATTCACGAATAATGTATTCATTAGAAGAAATCATAAAACCTTGAAAATCAATAATGTACTGCCTCGCACACAATAAGCGTGAACTAGCACTAGTGTTCTGTTGTTCAAGAATCAACGGAATTAATTGACCAACACATTCAGGGTCTTTGACAAATTGCTGACAAACTTTCAAAAATGTAGTATTCAAAATATGGGTATGACCCTGTTCAACAAAACGATCATAATACTCCTGGAAAAGTTCTGGATCGTTCATATGACTTTCAACATGTTGCGCAATCACAGTTCCGGTATTCCACACGTACATGCAATTATGCACTTTACGTAAATTACAGTCCGTACACAAAATGGGATTTTCTTTTAGATAGTTACTTACTGCATTCAATATACACTTGTCTACAATATACTCTGTATTACAACTTGTACACTGAGCCATAATCACTACACTACGTTCACTAACACTTAACGATGAGCGCGATCCTTATCGGCAAACATGTCCTGGATCTTCCACAACATGGTTTTCATTAAGCGCTGTATCCCCCAATCCATCTTCTCCTTCAAGTCACCGGCGTTAGGATGCTTTTCCAAATACAACTTAAATAATGCTTCAATAGTCTTTGGATCACGAATTGTATGGCGAGTTCGGGCTTCGAACTCGGGATATACCTCCTCGGGAAAAACGTCGGGTAACATATACCCCGTTAAATGACCATGACATTCATGATCAACACGCGTAGGACTATTATTGAAACAGCCCAAACAAAGTATACTTTCAGCAGGTTCCCACGCATCAATTGCAGACCATATGCACGCTTCGTCCACCCAACGGGACGTACACTTACACAAAGATGATGGTGGCTTTACTGTGACCACAGGAGATTTTGATGTGTTTACCTCAGCCATCGTGCAATAACAACTAACTTAACCATACTCCTTTACATATACACGCCGCCAAAGTCTCCTGCGCAACACCAACTTTCTAATTACAGCTTGTCTGTATCCTAGCCTTGTGTGTGTGTCCCGCCCTTGCGTGTGCCAAGGTCACTTGCATGAAAACCAGCGTTCTTTAGAGCAATTATGTGTTATTATCCACCAATTATGGGTCATTACCTAGTTGGCTTTCTCGAGATAATTATAGGGTACGCAGTTCATGCATCGAGGGCTAGTTCTCTTTGGAGCTCCCCCACCTCCAAAATGGTCTAAGTCACTTGCATGAAAACCAGCGTTCTCTACAGCAATTATGTGTTATTATCCACCAATTATGGGTCATTATCTATTTGGCTTTCTCAAGATAATTATAGGGTACGCAGTTCATGCATCGAGGACTAGTTCTCTTTGGAGCTCCCCCACCCCCAAAATGGTCTAAAAGACATAACCTTTCTACTATGTTGCCTCAGTTCTACTCTTAATGGTATTGGAATTATCAAGCTTTAGAATTCATTTCCCACACTTTCGGAACCGTATAGTGCCGAAACGAAGCATTTGTGCATCCTCAATGGTCTATACTTTCTTCTCTTATTTTCATATCAGGAATTTTGTGAGGTAGGTAAGTCGGTGTTGCACTGTGTACATACTGTATATTGAATTACCTCGCCGCAATTATTCCACATGTAGCTTTCGCCGATAAGGCATGATTACGGAAAAATAACAGAGAAATAGTAACGTGAAACGGCTAGATATATTAGACCTGATTTAATCCAGGCCTGTCACCAATCAAAATCTTTTGAAGGAGCACTGGTCCTGATAGTTGCGTGATCTGATCAAGCATATGAGCCAGCATATTACGCAAAACTATCACACTATTATTGAAAACTGATCTACAAGCATAGAATTATTATTTCCAGAAATTTAAGATAGCTAAAGTTTGGAATAATCTATCTATTGCTTCTTTTAAATCGAGAAAAACAGACCAGTGTCGGTTTCAATACTAGCCTACAGTTTCGGCTGCCAAACCAACTTATGACTTGACTCAACCTACTTCTTATAGCCATTGGGGAATCGAAGCCCACATCCGCGAAATTCAATCAGCACTTTCTTTCACTTGTGTGTGGGAAGATTCTTACATTTGGGTCGATATGTGTAGTATTTTCAGTGGAAACTACTTATGTAATTTCTCTAGCTAAAAGGACTTCGCGTCTCATGAATAATTCTGGATCCCAATAACCTTTTTTTAAAAAAAGTTCAACTGCTTCTAGGCACGATGTTTTGAATTCAGCATTCTGGCGTTTGTCCGTCTGTCTGTCAAAAACCAGTATTTTATCGATATTAACAAAGATTTCTTTTGCATCTGTTTTGAGGAATTTAAAATCCATACAGCAGAACCGTGGATACCCGAATCTAGCGAGATCGAGGTCGAAATTTCGGTAGAGAAATTGAAAATTTTCAAATCACCACGAATAGACAATATTCCAGCCGAATTAATTAAAGCGGGAGGAACGGGACTAATTAAGGAACTGCATAAACTGATAGTCCTTGTGCCAGACAAGTTGTTAGTATAAAATGAGGGACCAGATGGAACATTCATCACTTGTACACTGGCATGTACAGAGCACGAAAATATGTGATAGACATTCCAAAAATGTAGCTATCCAAGATGACGGTCATTAAAAAATGGCGGGCAACGCTATTTATTAAAATCAACATATCTTGGCTCTGAGTTATCCGATTTCGATCATTCTTTTTTAAAAAAAATGAAAGATAATTCAATTAGCTACATTTTTGTTTATGAGCAATATTTTCGTAAATCTAATAGTTTTTCAGTTAAATGTAAAAGAGTTTCATTTTAGCCTAAAATATTTTCTTGTTTAATATTTTACTTTCAAACGACTGGTTTTAGATAAACCTATGTCCTTACACAAAATATAGCTTGTAATTCACGCTTTTTTTTTTTAAGATCAATTAAATCCGACAAATATAACCTGAGATATGGACAACTATTTGAAAATTTCTGCAATACGAGGTAATATTACGGAAGCACTAATGCGTGTAGAAGCTACATGATGTTTTGGTATAAAATGTAGGGAACAAATGAAACTTTCAGCTCTTGAACACTTGTCTATGAAGAGCACGAATATGGGGAATAAGATATCAGAAAACAGTAGTTATTCAAAACGGTGGCTACCGCCAATTTTCAATGTTACGAGATTTCGATGGTTCCTTTTCTTTTAAATGAAAGATCATTACTTTGCCTTCAACTTTCATTAAGAGCAATATTTTCATAAATATAATAGAGAGTTTTTGTTAAATTTAAAAATGTGCATTTTAACCTAAATTATTTTATTTAATATTTAGTTAAGTATATTTGGTTTTAATTTATTAAGTGAAATTAAAAAATAACAAAAAATGTTTATTATATTCCTATTTAAGATCTTATTAGGAAACGATATTTTGTAGATAAATATTTACTTTAAAAATGCTGCTGAGTCGCGGTGGGTCAATGGTTTAGCGCTCACCTCTGATGCTAGGGGTGGTCGGTTCGACCCCTGCTCCTGCTATATGGACTTTGTGCTGGACTATCAACATATGCGTGGCTTTTCTCGGGGTTCTCCCGTTTCTTTCCAGTTTCTTTATTCCACCAATTCATCTCATCATCATCCTATCTGACCCAAAGTTGCCTAAAGGTCTTAAAAATTAAATTCAAAAGATGCTTCTTCTAATATATACTTTTATTTTAAGAAAGGGGCATTAATATCCGATAATTTGGACCTAAGAAATCACTACTAATAAAAAGTTTGGTTTTCTGTTGTACTGTACAAACAGGTTAAGGCAAGTAAATGCATTGTGAAAGGTGTTAGAAACTAACTGAAAGTACTTGATATTGTCCAGAGTGTCTCAGAAATTTATTAAGAAGTAGCATCAGTTGTAATAAGGTTCCATTCAGGTCAGGCTGTGACAGTGTAAATGCATTTGCAGGACAAAGAAAGATCAAAAGGTTTACTAGAACAGCACAAAATAATGTCACAGCATTCAGAAGCCCAGGAATCGAGTGGAACTGTTCCAGATTAGTTATTCAAGACAACTGGAAATTTACTTGTGACATGTATTCTAAGAAAATAGAAAGTGGAAGTGCCAATGAGCAGCGATAAAATTATTTACATCGAAAGGCGGGTGAAATCGATAGTTGCTAACTACCATCATGCAAGGATACATTGGAACGCGCAAATTTTCAGATAGGGATTTAGATACGAAGACTTGGAAAATACTCTAAGTTTACCAGAGGCTGAAGAACATGAATGGAGAAAGGACAGCGAAGGAAAGCTATGCATCAACTGGATCGCCGGAGCATCTGCACCAGAAACTGTTGTACTTGCCATCCTGCGTTGCAGTAGTTACAGAAATACGCAGTAATTGCTCTGGTTCAGATTATCGGTTGGTGTATTATTGCTCTTTTCTTTAAATAAAACAGTGTCTTTTGCAAAAGCATTTATTTATTTTAAAATAGTAGTTTTCTAACATAAATTTAAATAAGAAAATATAATGCATAAAATTTTGTCTTTCTTCCTTTTTTGAAAATAAATTTTCGCCTAAACCTAAAATCTGCCTCAGTCAAATATTAAATAAAATGATTTCGGTTAAAATTTATATTTTTATATTTAACTGAAAAAAATATTAATTTATAAAAATATTTGCTCATTTAAGTCAAAGAAATTATCTTTCATTTAAAAAGGAACCATCGAAATCGGATAACTCAGAGCCGAGATATGCGATGCTGATATACGTACCATTGAAAATTGGCGACAGCCGCCATCTTGGATAGCTACATTTTTGGAATTGCCATAACGTATTTTCGTGCTCTATACGCTGTTAAAATCGACATCATTGCCGCGTGGTATCCTAGCAACCAGATCGACTGGCTTTATACACATGGAGTAGCGCATTAGTTTAGTACGGATAAAAAAAGAAAACGGTTTTCTTAAAATATTTATAACTTTTTAAGTTATATCTTACAATATGACTACATGCCTTGCGTTTGACTGCAGATACTATGCTTTATGTAAAACGTCTAAATTTTTAGATTTCCAAAGAAAAGAAGACATTAATGTTATGAAGAAGATGTGCAGTCTATTTGCAATCCATTCTGTTTTAGATTTGGCAATTCTATTTTGTTTCACAAGCTCTCTCTTTGTTAATATTTAAAGTTTCTAGTAACAGCATGAAATGACTTTATGTATATTTGTATTTTAATATGTTAATTGCATTCAAGAGGGCATGGAACGTTGTTTGTTGATTTTAGTCTCTTTAGTATCAACTGGACGGCATGGTAGCATTTAGAGTTCATATACATTCTGGATGTATATATAATTAATGTTTCACTAACGCATTTCCAGTAATTGTTTATTTTTTACAACAGATTTTCAATCGATATTCACGCTAGTGGTAGATACTTTACTCGTTTGGAACATTAATGATGTAATTTTTCATCTGACGAATTAAATAACGAAGATAAAGACTGTGATAGATAATTCTCAACATTCTAACGGAACTGCAAATATCAGGCAAAAGCTATAGTGTTAAAATAGATTTATTATATGTTTACCTACAAGGGATGCATAACTACAAGTACTTTGTGTGGAATCTAAAAAATAACTACAAGGACAGATTCTATGTACTGAAATGAACTATACTGAATTCTGAGACTTACCTTAACAGTGTTAGCATAGACCTCATAATAAGATCTCATAATAATTATTATGAGGTCTACTGTGTTAGTTACGATAAAGCTTTATATTTGAATACGTGTGACACAATATTAGCATTTGCAATGACTAATAATACATCAAACTTCTCTGAAACTCGATGCCGATAATTATGTTACCGAAAGAAAACTATGGTTTATTTAAATTACTTTTCTATTTTCACGTTAGGAAGATCTGTATCAGGCGTGGCCAACTTCTTCCTTTACGAGGACCATTATACAATGATGATGACGGGCCGCACACTTTTAGACAGAACTTGAATAAAAATAAACTCGGCAGCGTTTCAAGGCAATAGATGTATTTAATTACTTTGTAAAATCATTTTATTATCGGAATAACAATTTTGTAGAATACTTGATTATGATCCCAGCGGCCAACTATCCTGACTGAGGTTTTCCCCAGGGTTTGTCCTCAGCCACACCAGACAATTGCCGGGATGGTACCTTCAAGTTAGGCCCTGGCCAACTCCTTCCGGTATACTTTACCCTGAGTTTTAGATGCTTTAAGGCCATAAATATATTTAAATTCAAATACTTGATTGTAATTATAAGCTTTTAAAGTAAATTTGATTACATATATTAGGCCCCTATAACTTACTGTAGTTTTTATCTTATCGCGGGCCGCACAAATTACATGACGGGCCGCGTGCAACCCACGGCCTTTCTGTTGGCCATGCCTGACCTATATTATGACTTATTTCAAAACACTGGAAACAGTGCTCTACAACATTGCATGGGCGTAACAAAAGTGATCCGCTAATTTACTGAGTTTTAAATTTAAAAGCTCAGTCCTTGTATTTAGTGACTATATAATGTAGGCGATTCATCTGCTGGTAACTTCACAAAAGTGGATCTTACCTGTAAATGTTCGTATGTACCAAGGTAATGTATGTGTTTATCCAGAAGTTGGTTTTAGGAGGATCCACGGGTTTTCGGGGTCTGTGTCAAAGGTGTGTCTGGGCATGAAATGTACATAATTATGCCTAAAATAATATTAATTCTGCCACAAATTCTGAATTTGGAGGGGGTCGGACCCCTCGGACTCACCGCTAAATATGGCGGAATCACTGAGTTATTCCTTGCAAATTCGGACATGGTGATTTAATTTTACTCCATTTAGTGATGATAACGACTCTATATAGTGACTGACAATATTACTTTCATCTTTGCAAAAAATTTACAAACGCGTAATATGATAACGCCATTGCTATAATGCAATAGGTGGGTTGTCAGATTAAATACGATATTTCTTCTAATATTTCATTAGATCCGTAAATATTTTAAACTTTTATTATCAACTGAACTTTGAAGTAAGTAAATAATAACAAATATCAGTTAAGATGTTTCTAATTACAGAGCACAAGCCTACTTTTGAAACCTCTCTCAAAATCCTATAGCCATCAAATGGCAGGTTTCCTCGGCAACCGTTTGTTTAAAGCCAATATAGAGGCCCCCACAATTCTCAGTAGCAGACGACTTTAACAGCGTATACGTGCCAGTGCACAAGTGCTGAAAGTTCTATCTGGTCCTCCCGTTTTATACCAAAACATTATGTGGCTTCTACACGCATTAGTGCCTCCATAATGCTAACTCGTATTACAGAAATTTTTAAACAGCTGTCCATATCTGGTTATACTTGTCGGATTTAATGGATCTTTTATAAAATTAAAGCCTTAGTTACAAGCTATATTTTGTGTAAGAACATAGGTTTATCTAAAACCAATCATTTCAAAGTAAAATATTAAATAAGAAAATATTTTAGGCTAAAATGAAACTTTTTACATTTAACTGAAAAACTATTAGATTTACGAAACATTGCTCATAAATAAAAATGTAGCTAATGAAATTATCTTTCATTTCAAAACAGAATTATGAAATCGGATAACTCAGAGCCAAGATATGTTGATTTTAATAAATAGCGTTGCCCGCCATATTGAATGGCCGCCATTTTGGATAGCTACATTCTGGAATGTCTATCACGTTCGTGCTCTATACATTCCAGTGTACAAGTGCTGAAAGTTTCATCTGGTCCCCCCGTTTTATATCAAATCATCGGTTTTGACTTCTGACACAAGGACTATGATAGGCACTATGGAGAAAGGAGGAGCTTCCAAAGGAATGGAAAACCTCAATAATAGTAAGGTTTAGAAAAAAGGCGATAAAGAGGATTGTAATAATTACATCGGAATCTCATTACTCCCAACATGTTACAAAGTACTGAGTAATATCCTGCTAACTCGCATAAGCGTATACGTAGATGAAATAATTGGAGATCACCAATGTGGATTTAGAAGAAATAGATCCACGTTGGACCAGATTTTAGCCTTGAGATAAATCTTAAAGAAGAAATGGAAATATAACGGGACTGTTCACCAGTTACTCATTGATTTTAAGAAAGCATATGACTCTATCAAAAGGGAAAATCTGTACAATATCCTGGTACAATTTGGAATTCCGAAAAAAAAACTGGTTCAACGAGCGAGGATGTCTCTCAGTGCCTCAGATAAGCAGAATACAGATAATTAATAATATGTTAGATAGTTTCAAGATTCACAACGAATTGAAACAAGATGATGCCTTGTCATCATTACTGTTTAACCTTGCGTTAGAATATGCGATCCAGAAAATAAAATAGGACGAAAAAGGACTAACATTGAATGGCTTGAATCAACTGTTCGTATACGCAGATGATGTAGATTTAATAGGGGATGATATAGATGCACTACAAAGTAACACCGATGTCTTAGTAGAAGCTTGAGATAGGTCTACAGGTAAACACAGAGAAAACACAATACACGATAACAAGCGGAAACATAGAGCACGAAGGAAATGGATATATAACAATTAAGAATGAGAACACAGTGAAAGTAAACAAATTTAAATAGTTGGGAGCATATGTAACAAACAAAAACGAGACGTTAATTCATGTTTTAATATTATTTTATATTTCTCACATAAGAAACTTGCAAAATGAATTTTCAACTTTGAAAGTGGTCGTCAAGGGTACCTTTTCTGAGATTTGCTAAAGGAAAGTACTTCTAAAATTATGTATAAAGTCATGCTTTTTCGATTCATAAGAGTTAGGCTACATTCTATTCTAAAATAATGGAATACATTTAAGAGCATCTATAGAAAATTATTAAATTTTTATCAAGTAGGCCTATAATCTCCCCTTTAATATTCATACATGTATGCAAAGTATTGATAGGGGCTAGGGAAAATTTAGGGAGATTAAGCCCCCCTAAACCCCCCCCCCTTGGCTACGGGCCTGGATCCCACTCTAGGTCATGTGGGTTTTGTGGTGGACCCACACCGTGTGCGTGAGTTTTCTCGGGCTAATAGAATAATCAAATTATGTTTTAGTAATTTTGTGATCCATATTCTAGCTTGAACATTGAAAGGTTAAACTTTTAGTAACCTTGGAACTTCACAGGAAAAATATTTCAAACTCGGTTTTTAGACTAATTATGTGACAAGTATATTGGCAATATATATATATATATGTATGTTCGGATGTTTTCAGATACTGAAACAGATATACAACGTTTAAACTAATTGAGCACTTTCT
Organism: Lepisma saccharinum; assembly: GCA_022664845.1. Taxonomy (NCBI): domain Eukaryota; kingdom Metazoa; phylum Arthropoda; class Insecta; order Zygentoma; family Lepismatidae; genus Lepisma; species Lepisma saccharinum. Next base: position 14,122 of record JAGDQP010024890.1, read on the forward strand.
TCTAGTATCAACGATAAAGCCTGCGACATTTATACTGAAATGGATTATACTCAAGTTCCTACTCTGCTTGTGAAAGGAGCACCGCTGCTATAGACAAGTGTTTGAACTCATGAATCCAATTTTATTTTATTTTATTTTTTTATTTCTCGCTTGGCTCAGCGTGTATCCTACCCTGATTTATTTATATACATCCTTGCTTTCAGTACCTAACCTCCACATTCCCATAGTTACTAATTTAAGATAATCTACGAAAAGCAATAATTATTAATTATTAGTAATAAATATGAACATATAAAATATATTTTGTAAGAAAATAAAACGATAAAGTCATGCCCGCACGCGGAAAATCGAACGCGTTTTTTTTATTTAGTAAGCCAATGCCTTATCAATACGCCAAATTGGCAACTGGGAATAGATCGTTTGTCAGACTTCTTTAGTGTTACGGAGTTCTTTTTTAACTTCCGTAGCAATGCTATCTTCCTCTCTCTCTAGTCGCAAGTTACGAAACACCTATCTGATTCTTCACTGGTCTCCTGCTAGCCAATCCGATATGGTCTTCGTAAAGTAAACTTTTAATTAGCAACATTCACTAATTTCCTTCCACCCCCTGTTAATACTACATCTATGCATACCCCATAGATTAGTAGGAATGGGAGGGGGATGAATGGGAATCGGTGAATGTTGTTAATTAAAAAGTTCACTTTGTGAAGACCGTATCGGCTTGGCTGGCAGGAGGCCAATGAGTAACCTGATACCTGTCTCATAACTTGCGACTAGAGACAGCTACGGAAGTCGAAAAATAACTCCTTAACCCTAAAGAAGACTGACAAGCGATCTATTTCGTTTCCAATTTGACGCATTGGTAAGACGTTGGCTTACTAAATGAAAAACCCGCGTTCGATTCACCGCGTGGGGGTATGACGTTTTCTTTTTTCTTCTTACAAAATGTTTTTATATATTCATATTTATTACTAATATTGAAGGGGTTAGAAGATAAAAGTATCACGTTATATTTTTCCTTCCACCTTCCTCCACAAACTCGTTTGTCTGTGTAACATATCCTCTTAATCGTTTCTGAATCTCTTTATTCAGACGAAGAATAACTTAAATGGGATGTTGTAGAGCAAGAATAACACATTTTCATCCACCCCAGAACTCATATTTTCGACAAATGTAACATGACACCTTTATCCTCTAACCGCTTCAATTGCTTTCCGTAGATTATATTAGTAACCATGGGAACATGGAGGTTAGGTCCTGAAAGCTAGGATGTATATAAATAAATCAGAACAGGATGTACACCGAACCAAGCAAAAAATAAAAAAAAAATAAAAAAATGGGCCCATGCGTTCAACCACAATCTTCTATTTTTCTTTTAAATTTTATTTCACATTATTTTCAAATAATAAATTTTTCAAATACCGTCGGTTCCTTGTCGTAATCTTTTAAAACCCGACAATGACCCGAAACCCGTTCCTCAAAAATTATAATAATTCTTTATTATTATTATTTTGAGGGATGACGAATTTGTTCCAACAACAGCAAAATCATAGAAATCCAATTTTGCAACAAAGTTTAACAAGCATACCTGTAATCCGTGGAAGGGATTCAGAACAGCTGTCGGAAGTGAAAAAATTAACGCAAATTCTAGGACTACTCTAAGTTTGTAAAGCACACGCACAGAAGTCAGATACGCCTAACTTACGATAACCCAGTGTGCGAATTACCAATGGGGATGTGGCGGAAATCACCCCTCTGAGTCTACATGTGGACGCATGTATAATATTAGATATATCACGTTATTTTCTTATCAACAGCATATCGTCCCAAGTGTAAAAATAACTTAATTCGCACACTGTGACAACTTTAAAACTTTTCCCACTGATTCCGCCAGAATCCCCCTATGGGGGTGTAACTCCCCAAATTGTCGACACAATCCCCAACTTGGAAATTTTAGCAGTGACGAATCAATCAAAACCATGCATAATTCCACTTACACCCTCCTACTTTTGGCTTTACACCTCCTCACTGAAAATTCTGACGGAAACCCTGGAATGGTATCATCAACTTAGGCTCTGACCGAACCCTTCGGCAACAGTGTGTCCGTGGCTCAGAGGTATAGCGTTGGCTTAGGACTCGGGAGGTCCTGCAATCGATTCCAGAGGCCAACCATTCTGATTGAGGTTTTCTAGAACATTTCCTCAGCTATACCAGCCAAATGCCGCGATGATGCCTTCAATATAAGCCCTGGTCGACACCTTCACGAATGCTTTCCCCCCTCCCCTATCCCTGCCTAAGCCTTATATGGGTAAAGGCCATCAATAAAATTCAATTCAAAAGCAGAGTTGAAACTTGGTGACCCGGACATAAGTGATCCGGTCTAAAACTTGATCCGGTCTGAGAGCTTAATGAGCTGCTGTTTCGTATTTTTCGTAATCCGGGGATAACACCTCCGGTTCCGGTCATCCCTCAAACGCAAGGAAATAATCAAGTACTCTACTTTGTTCTCCATTTGAAGAGACCTAAATCGGATCACCGGGTCCCAAGCATAGCCCCGGTCCAAAACTTGAAGTACAATGCTATAAGCAAAATCATTCTAGTGTTGATTGGTGAGCCTAAATATGATGTCAACAACTCTCTGAACACTTACTGTCGATTGTAAAGACAGAGTTTAGACTTAGTCTAAGGTAGGCTTAGGTTGAAACATTAATTTAGAATTGAATTTGAATTTTATATATGGACTTTAGGCCGGGACAGGGCAGGGGGAAAGGATTGGGGAAGGTGTCGGCCAGAACAATGTTCAAAGAGCTTTCCCGGTATCTGCCTGCTGTGACTGAGGAGAAAGCCAAGGAAACCTCAGTGAGGATAGTCGGTCGCTGGGATTGAAACCACGACCTCCCGAATGCTACGCCAACGCTCTGTCACTGAGCTCCAGCGGCTGGGTATCATAAGAACGAAGTCCGAATAGTGGATCTTTGAATCTACGACCAAAATTGCACGAATCTTTTGGACCGCATATCTGAAACATCAAAGATCCGGATTTCGGATCTTTGGGTCCGGGTAACAGGTATCCGAATTCGGATCCGAGTATCCGGATATAGATCCATAAAATTCATTTTACCTTTTCCCACAGTCATATCTGATTTGTTATTATTCCCTGTTATATATTTTCCGTCTTTGGTATTTCGTTATCATTCCGTGCCATTCAGTACTTCCTGACACGTAACTAAATATTAATTTGGGAGGGGGTCAATGGATTTCGAGAGTCCAACTCCAAAGTCCTGGGTGTGAAAAGTACCCAAAATATAGATAATTACGACTAAATTATATTATTATTTTGCATATTAAAAGTAATTAATACGCACAGCTACCCGTAAATACAGACGTCAATGAGTACTTTCATATCGCTCAATAGCGTTGTTTCACGTTTTTTTTTATATTGTTCGGTATTTCAATATTATTCAATATACGATATCGTTCAGTATCTCGGTACATCGATATTCTTCGTTATATCTGCATTTCGGAATTTTCGGTATCGTTCGGTATATCGATAACTGTCGGTATCCAAAACATACCAAAAGTCGGTATGATAGTCTCAATACCGAACACCCCTACTTCCTGTATTCAGGCACTACTGTCAGTTGATGAAACAGTTACACGGTTTTGATTTTTAATTTAAACGTAATGCTTTGCTCAGCTTTTATTTATTTACATTTTTTTTATCTTAAGTAATATATAAAAGCAAAAGCTTTGACATGGAAAACATCTTACTTGTTTTGTTATGATATCGGAGAGACGTAGAACATAGGTCGCTGAATACTGTCTTCTCTTCATCAGAATAAACAAGTTCCGGTGGTGTAATGGTTATCGTGTTCGTCTCTCACGCCTGGGGTCGCGAGTTCAAATCCTGATGAATACATATTTTAAAAAAATATTTGATTTCAAACCCTGACAAACACAATTTTCTATTTTACTTAATTTTTATTTCAAATAACGCCGGTTCCTTGTCGGAATCTTTCAAAACCCGTCATCGGCCCTCCCTTCGCCGACCAAAGGGCGATGTTGCCTGACTTGCTCGTGGGTGGTAATCGCTGACAGTAGTGAGTTTAGTTACTGACTGAACAACACATTTATTATGGACTGTGTAGTATAGTTCAGTGGACAGCGTGTGAGGCTTTCATTCTCAAGGTTGTCGGTTCGATCCCCGTCCAAGATTTCAAATTATATTTTTCAAGGAATTAAGCTCAGTTAATGATGATTGCAATTGCTCCTGAAAGAGATTTATCCCGTAAAGAGAGAAAAACACAAGACAAAGACACACAGTCTTCATAAGCGTTAAAATTTCATTTATTCCCATGTCTTAGGTAATTTTTTTTATCCCTCTTTCATTCTTTTCTTCTCTCTTTGTTCGCTCTTTCCCCGTGTTCATCCATGCTTTCTCTTTCTTTCTTTCTCTCTGTATGTGTGTGTGAACAATGAATGATGTCCATATCGTCATTTTCCTTTTCTTTGCATTAATTCCTATCTCTTAGAATTTAACGTGAATGGCTTTTCTGTCTATCTTGTGGTTCTCTAAGTGATGTTCACCTACTAATTATTTCTTGCTCCAAATGCAGGAATATCCTGGCATGCCATGTTTTTGCGCATATTTGTACTGTCATGTTGGTTGTCTAACTATTTGGCGTACAGTACAATTCTTCTGGGGGAAAATCTAATATTTCTTATAACTCCAACCTCCATTTGCTTTAGTAAGTGACTGTACATTCAAGGAAGTTAAAACCATTAATTTCTGGACCGACACTACCAAAATTGTAAATTTTAAGAGCAACCTACAGAAAAGTTTTCATGCACTTTTTTCCTCTATAACTCAGAGTTCGAGATCTCCAATACGTAGGTAACACTCCACCAGAATGCAAAGACAGAGAAATGAAAAATAAAGGAAAAAAGATGGAAGTTTTGAATGATTTATGATTACGAAGATAACTGTGCAAATTAAATATTCTACAACTCAACTAACTAATTGAAGTACAGGAGATAACCGTTCACAATCATAAGCCAAAGCACTAGAAACCTTTGAACATATTTCTCGAAAGAGAGAGTCTATGAGCTCAATCTCAAATTACGCAACTGTAAAGTTTCACTTACAGCTCTCGATGCTTAAAATATAAATTCCTTGCATCATCCTCAAGCATCCAGCACTTCAATCAAATACATGTTATTACTCGTCTTCGTGAAAAATTCTCGTGGTTTCTTTTATTACGGTAGTAAGGAATATTCCTGCATGTCTTTACGACAATGATATGGGGAAGAGACTGATTGGAAACGAGGGGACAAAATTTCGTTGCTTAGAAACAAGACCGCAGCTAAACACGAGATGAAACAGGGTTGGTTTTTTGCCACGATTCTCACGTTTACTTGGTAATATATCAACTTTAACTTCTGCGTCCAATGCAGCCCTTCTTCCACGAAAGAAATTCAGCACGCGATGCTTCCTCCCCTCCCACTTCGCCAATCAATGTGTTACAAAGATTTTACAGAACGCGAGTAACGTGTAATTTACACGCCAAAATCACGAGGAACAAGGAGAAAGTAGTTACTTATAGACCACGAAATCCTGGAAGGGGACAGATTCATTGTTACTACACATTTAATTTTGAAAGTATAGCAAACATATGAACACAAATTTATAATATTAAAATGTGCACTGATGTACGATTCACATCTTCGTAAATAGTTATTTAGTACATACGATATTAAGTGTATGTTCAGAAAGTGTGTTTTGGATCGTGGAAATTGTGACCTTTGAAACCTGTTTCAGTGGCATTTGCAACATCCTATAAGCAACTACACTAGACGATTTTATTAAAAGAAGGCCGAAGAAGAACAGAAACATCGGAACACTAAATTTCCTGACTTGCCAAACCTTTCGTTCCGAGTCATCGTAGTCAATATGACTTCCAATCGTCGTTTTATCTGGTCAGGCTTTCGAGTCACGTAGCTCCCCAGTTGGCATCACGGTTCTGTGTCAACACCAAGTTAGGAGACCTCTGAGATAGAACCCGGAACAACTCGAACAGAAAGCGTGTTAACAGCTTGGCTAATTGAGCTTTCAATAGAAGTGTGTATGTGAACAAACAAATCATAAGAAGGTAAGATTGCAATTTGCTCAAATACCGTAGTCGTACCCAATGATAGTTGATCAAATTTCGTAATAATTGGCTTGACAAGTGTATTGATCACGTATATCATCATTTCACACACAGTATATTGATTCATAAATTTGATAACTGTTACACGTTTATAAGACCATTTCCCTATGTCATTCTTTCATAACTCTTTCAACCCTATTCGCAACTTATTTTTAATCTCCCCACAGTATGGTAACTCCACAATTACGGACAAATTAAATAATTTAGTTTATTAAAAGAGATGCAACAGCAAGAACAGACACACATGTAACAGCCTTCTTAAAAAAAAAAAAAAAAAAAAAAAAGCTAAAGATTTATTATAATACTGAATATAATAAATTCTCTAAAGGAAAGATTTTGTGACTAAAAGTGGCCTAAGTACAAACTAAGAAGACAAAAATAGTAAAAAACTTTTTAAAGATATTCTTTTCTTAATCAATTCGCACTAAAAAGTAAAAAAATAATTTTGTTTATGCATGACTAAAAAGAAAAGCAAATTCAAGAATGTATAAAGTGACTGTATATGAGAGCACGCTCCATACTTTTCTTTTTAGTCATGCATATCCATTTTTCTTTAGTACGAATTGATCAAGAAAAAAATCTTTAAAAGGTTATTTTTTTTTTCGAGTTATTTCGATGTTCGGATACATTTTCTCAAGCTAAATGTTTTTCGACCCAAATCCTAAAGTGTTCTGCAACCAGGAAAACCCAGGCTAGTTGCAGGCTAGTACTTATTTTAGGATAAAGAAGTTGTGAATAAAAAATATATAAATATTTTTGCTTTTAAAATATAGAAATATATGAAAGTAACAATGGAACATTGTATTGTCACCGGACTTACGTCAGTCTGTACAATTTCATCATCCTATGACGTCGGGAAATGAGTTCAATTAACGTTCCAAGATTTGATGGCACCACGAACCATTGTGAACTAAATAATGTAATAAAGACAACTGAATCGTTTGTCTTTATTCAAATTTCAATATATGCCATATATATACCACTGAATCTAGCCTATACGAAGTCTATAAAAAGATAAACTGAATGTATTTTCGTCATGTAAGAATATAATTGTTATTGTGCAACGATACGTTTAAGTAATGTAACAGGAAAACTGATATACTGACTTTGAAGATATTTCTAGAGATGTCATTAGTTTTCCTATTTGAGGCTGCAACTTTGTCTCACCATCACGAACATGTCTGTCGAAAATAAAAACGCAAATTAGTGTTGTTATCCACAGAAACTGAAGAGAATGAGCTTGTAATTGGCCAACTTGAGTTTCCCCGCTGATGAGCTCGAAAGGATCTTGCGGACATTACCAGAGTATCAGACCAACTTGAGTCACGTTATATTGCGTGTTTTCCCCAACATTTTGAGTATACTATTTCCGAAGAGGGAGGATGCTTCTACATCTTGACAATGCCATGTGCACTTTGTTTACAGCGGGGCACGTAGCTCTTGATTAATGGCAGAGATGTATCACGGAATGCATAAAATGAAACCGACACCAAACGCTCCACAATCTGTGACAGCGAACGGGTATTGGTGAACGCGCGAACACGAAAAGAAAACAGGCGACCTAACTGATATTCAGTTTCTTATACTGTTCCTAAAATTTAACACATTAATAAGAAACCGAATGAAAAGTTGAGTTTTCTTCGAACAAAATTATAGCGTAGATTTAATGTGTTGATAGCCAAGGTAAACTCGAGAATTAAGCACCAGAAAATCGATATATTGGTAAATCCTTTCATCTAACACAGTACAGATTATAAAAGGCAGTCGTCCAGATAAAACTTAAACTATCTTAAACAATTTTAGATTTTTGTTCATACCAGAGCAGAAACAGGGGCACTTTTGGTGACCCCGAACATAGATGACCCGGTCCCTATATATATAATGAATTAACTATAATTAACTGTGAATCTTCGGCGTCGTATTTATTGGGCTCTAGGCTTAACACCTCCGATCCCGTTCACCCCTGAAAGAAACATTATTCAAATGAAAAATAATAGACAAACTCTGCTGGTCCGGGTGAATGGGTCGAAATCGGGTCACCGGGTCAGGCCGAGTCACAGCATAGGTCTGGTGACCCGAATGATCTAGTGCCCGTTCAGCTCTGGACCTGAAATAATAATAATACCTGATGGAGATTTTTGTCAGTACAGTTTTATATACCCCTATGTTTTTTTCAGATTATTGTCTGTGTACACGGTCAAGTACAAGGAATCGGTCCATAAAACATCCCTCTACTAATATGATACGTGTTGGGAAAAACACGTGCTTTTGTGTTTTGGTTAGGTGACTCAAGGAAAACGACTAGCGACAGCAATGATACATTACAGATGCTGATGATAAAAAGAAATAACATTTAAAAAATCCCCAAATATGTCTATTCTGATTTCAAGAAGGACGTATCATTGTAACAATGTTAAGCATTACAAACAATACAACACATCAAAGAATGGTGTATTGGAACGGCATGATAGAACACGGAAAAGAATGACTAGGGAAAAAAAAAAGCATTGTTCGCCCATTAAGGTTCCCAAATATAGGTTGACCCATTCCGGGACAAATATTTTTCGATAGGCCTGTGCATACTCATCTGGGGGGGGGGGGGGTTAAAAAGCGAGGAACATATATGTTACCAGAAAAGTACAAAAAATAAAAAACTTCCAGGTTTGTGGTTTTCATTTTTATATAACTGCATAGACACATACTTTAAAAAAAAAAAGTAAATTTCGCAAAAGCATCATCACAACAGAAAAAATACTTATAGTTATGGCATGTTCCACTTAAAAAACACAACTGTTCCACGTCGTACTTAAGCCTGGGATAGAAAAAAATAACCTATGTTTTTCAGTATTTTCCTGGGACTTGACCTACCTTAAACGTATATTGACCGTTACAAAAATATACGTATCTCTTAAATTTCCTTCCTTTGCCCATTGTAGGAGTTTCATACAAATTCGAGTGTAACACTTTCGTAACCCTCCTTGTAAGCTATGTTTTCAGCAGAACAAAGGCTCGGAGAGGCAGTTGTTCTGTTTACGGAATTAAGCATTGTTTCGTTTGAGATAAACTTTGCGAAACATTGCGATTGCGATAGTAGAAAAATTGCACTTTATAATAATAATAATAATTATTATTATTATTTATATAACCAACGTACCGTGTATTCATTATTCAAGAAACGGAAGGTTGAATTGTGGGATTTTAACCATCCCGGTGAACAAAAAAAAAATCCTCCTGGACACGATGTAAATTCCTGGTTAATCCAGTCCAAACCGGGACAGTTGGGAATCCAATCGCCCACACACAGAAACAAGTCGCCACGAGCCATTATGATTGAACGTTACGCTCCAGTGTTGACTGTATGTGTAATTGTGTATGACCAAAATCTGTCCTTTAACGTGCCATCTGGGATGGCGCGAGAAACAAGTCAAACAACGTGTATGTAATTATGTATGGCCTGCTATTCCGTGCGATTCAGTGACATCATTCGTTTTCTAGGCCCCCTGATAGCATAGCGCGAGCTATGGCCAACAATTATAAGGGACCTCATATTCCCGCTTTGCCCGTTTGTCCGTGACAAAATAAGTTCAGCGAGTTCTCAAAATTAACAGTATGTGACATCGTGGATTAATAACATACTCCTCTCTGGTGAGAAAAAGAGCACCACATTCCATTTTGGCTTCACTACCTTAGACATTTAATTATTTAATCATAACAGGGTTATTCCATTTGAAGAAAAATAATGACAACGGAAGATCAAATTAAGTAATGTATACAATGAGCCAAATAATAAGAAATAATTAATACTGTAGTGACTTGAGTTTTGAAGAGTTTTAAAATGAAGAAGTAATCACACTATAAATTATTATTATTCCCGTTTTGTCCGACTGTCGGTGTCAAAAGTAATCTCTCATGAACCATACAGTGTTGAGACGTGGTAGATATGTTGTTGGAAAGGTCTTGTCTACAATAACTCAAAGCCGCCAGAACCGTCTTGTTCAGTCAATGGGTCCCGAGATAGCGTGTGTATCCGAGTCTTACAATGAGGAGCGTATCGGGTACAATATGTAAGCGCGTGCATTATAGTTCGCAATGGCGGTTTAAGACAATCTGGGTAAATGCGTAGCAGAAGCAATGTTACATGCAGACCTTTGTGATACTATGGCAACCATGACCATCTTTCAATGACACACATGGATTGCGCAGTTGACACTATTTGCATTATTATGCTACAAAGGGACCCTCGGGGCTTTCGCGATTATTACAATCGCAGCGCTCACTTGTCTTATAGCAACCTAAGTTAACAGACAAATTATCTGAAAAGTACTTTGTTTTCTGTACACAAATATTATTGTATTTCTGAATTTTTGAGAGTACTTTGCGAGAAATCGAGTTTCAAATTGCGAAATACAATATTTTAAAATTAAAAGATGGGGTAATGTTTTACCGTATTTAACGTTATGAATGCTATCCACCACGCGTCAGTATAGTAGGAAAGAACTTCTGGAAGCATTCATTACTTTGATAAATTTACGCATGTTGCCCTAGTCTATGTAGTCTTAATGTTAAAATGTTAATTTTAGTGTATAGTAACATGGGTCTAGTGGCACGCTATTTGAAATGTATTTCACCACTCTTAGGAGACAAATGTTCTTAATAACTTCAATGTAGCTTTTATACAGGGTGTTTCACTCGCTTTTCCCCCCTATCTTTCTTTTATAACTTTCCAACTCATGGATATAATTAGGTTAAATTTGACGCGCATAGCATCAAGATTTGTCTGCATTCGCCTTTCCACGTTACGGACAGTATTCACCAAAGTATTCATCGGGAGCTACAGCCTCATTTTCTCACAGACCGTTTTCTTACAGTTCAATAAGATTCCCTGGCGTGCTACGATATAGAGATGTAAACGACTCGCTCGACTCGAGTCGAGTCGGTGATCACTATGTGCTCGAGTCGAGTCGAGTCGCTGCTCAGAGAGACTCACCTTGGTACTCGGTTACAGTGAGTCGAGTTCGAGCGACGACTCGACTCGAGCGTTAGACTCGCCGCTCGAGCCGAGTGGACTGACATAACCGTCCGAAAAGTAGTCAGTGGACGATGTCATAGTAATGCAAAATTATCTTACCTCATAATTTATACACAGCTATCTCGGTTTTCTACTTGTTCAGTTATTCGAGAACACTTAGAACAACAAATTACTTTGTCAAAGAGATCAATAAACTAACTTCACATCGACTATCATGCTTTCTAGTATCATTGTTTCCAAAGTTAGTAGGAAAGAAACAGCAAATAGTGAAACTAAATTAACATAACAAAATAATAAAAAACTTATCAAAGACATTCTTTTCTTAATCAATTCGTACTAAAAAGGAAAATAATGTTTATGCATGCCTAAAAAGAAAAGCATGAGGCGCTCTCTCATATACAACCACTTCATAAATTCTTGAAATGACGCGCCCCATTCTTTTCTTTCTAGTCATGCATAAACAAAATTATTATTATTATTACTTTTTAGTACGAATTGATTAAGAAAAGAATGTCTTTAAAAAGTTTTTTTCGAGTTATTTCGATGTCAACGACTCGCTAGGCTCGAGTCACGACTCGGTCAGACTCGAGTCAGTGCTCAGTACCTACTCGAGTCGAGTCAGTGCTCAGTACCTACTCGAGTCGAGTCAGTGGTCACAACTGCTCGAGTCGAGTCGAGTCGGCGCTCACTATGTGCTCGAGTCGAATCGAGTCGGCGCTCACTATGTGCTCGAATCGAGTCGGTGCTCAGTAGGTGCTCGAGTCGAGTCGGCACTCAGTAGGTGCTCGAGTCGAGTCGGCACTCAGTAGGAGCTCTAGTCGAGTCGACACTCAGTAGGAGCTCGAGTCGAGTCGGCGCTCAGCAGGTGCTCGAGTCGAGTCGAGTCGAAACTCACTATATACTCGAGTCGAGCCGAGTCGGTACTCAGAACTGCTCGAGTCGAGTCGGAACTCACTATATGCTCGAGCCGAGCCGAGTCGCTGCTCAGAAAGACTCACCCTGCGACTCGGTTACAATGAGTCGAGCTCGAGCGACGACTCGACTCGAGCGTTAGACTCACCGCTCGAGAAGAGCGGATTGCCATCCCTACTACGATACACGTTCTCTTTCAGCATGCCCCACAGAAAGAAATCTAGTATGGTAAGTCAGGTGACCTGAGACTGTGACTCTTGATGTATTTGTGCATATCTATCGTAATATGGAGAGGCTTGTGTAAACATGGCTTGATTCAAATGAAGATAATTTTCAACCCTTGCTATAAGATAAATCATGCTACTCATACAGCAAAATACGTCCACATCAAAATCCATTATTTACATCAATAGTTCGAAAGTTACAAGAAAAAAAAATTAGGGACCGAGAGCGAATGAAACACCCTGTGTGCTGTATAGTTGGATAGCAGCCTCAATATGTGAAAGTTGCAATGAAATCGGACGAAAAATTCACAAATACATTTTGTTCAAATTATACAAACCTTCTGTCACCCACTGCACATAGTTGATTACCTCACTGAAGGGTTATTGCGCTATCTGCATTTGAAAATGGGAACAATGACTGGTTCAGCATTCGAAATTTTTTATTGGTCAAAATAGTAAAGTTGGTTAAACTAATCACAACAACAAATGATTAAGAATTTTCAAAATCTAACTTCAGATTCGAAATCAGCGACCTAGAAAACCGTCGGTCATATATTGATATTCACGAATGAATGTAAAGCTTTTAAGGCCATCTCTAATGCCGAACAGAAGCCCTGTTAGTCCTATACAAATGCATTAGAAGTTTGATCAAAAAAATTTTGCCAACACAATCATTAATCAAGTTACAATTTCGCATACAAGTAGCTTCAATGCATAGCTTGCCAGTCAGTGAGCCATAATTTTGCTATACCTTACGAATTAACTTTTACACATTTTATTTATTATTACTATTTTTATTCTTTAAAACTCGTCAACAGTGCTGAATGGAAGACTATTTCAGCCAGAAAGTTGACACATGGCCGGAATGAAGGGAAAAGTGGGGTGAGAAGAGAAACCAGAGAAGTCTTCTTTTACTCACTCTGTGGTGAAGGAAAGGAAGGATGTTTTGGGT
>JAGDQP010024891.1:0-27446 GCA_022664845.1 Lepisma saccharinum
ATATATATATATATATATATATATATACACACACAATTTAATTCGCTTCGGTCCACTCCTTCCTGCGTTCCTGCGGTAATATTTACGTTTTTCGGAGGGGAGCCTTGTCCCCACATACTGTTTTCCGCACAAACTAAACAACACATCTTCGCTTATTTTATGTCTAGTATATCTGTGCACAACTACTTCATTACATTCGGTCCGCTCGTTTCTGCACTCGTGGCGTTACAGTTCACATTTTTGGGAGGGGGGCCCTTTGCCCCCATATTGTTTTTTCGCACAAAATCACAAACACGTATTCGCTTATTTTTTCCGTATTGTCCCTACACACAGTTTCGTTGCAATTCCCCATGTTCTTTCGGCACTATTGACGTACACTTATTAGCACTTTTGATATTTCGTGAACAAATGTGTTTAGGGGTCTGTGCCCCACCAACCCGTTGTTTCCAGGAAAATACGAAAGGCGTGTTTCCTTATTTTATATCTAGTATAACTGTGCACAATTTCATTCACTTCGGTCCACTTCTTCTCGCCTTTCGGGCGGCCACTTTCACAATTTTGGGTGTTTTTTTTACCCCCTTAAAACAGTTTTTTCCGCAGAAACAAAAAAAAAACACGTATTCGTTTATTTCATGTCTGTTTATCTACCTGCCAAATTTTATCAAAATCGGAGATTTACACTTGGGTAGTGTAACTTGTGAGTCGAAAGTTATTGACAGACGGACAAAGAGGAGATATAGGATTGTACATATTACGGTTATCTTTTACCTATTAAGCTATGCATTGCTAGGATTTTTGGAATAACATTTTAATCTAATAACACGGCTTATTTAAAATACCAATGTGCTCATATCAATTTATAAGATTCGCAATAGGTTATTTGAAAGTAATGCCTAACGGAAACACACTTCAGTCTTTCCTTTTGCTTTAATATATGGACGTGCAGCTGTAACAAATACCTATGAATTAGTTGATTTAATCAATCAAGAGCAGTATTATAAACTAACTGATTCGTGTGGTTGTGGAGTTCGGTAAATGTTATTTTAAATTTCTTTGTATTTGATTATTTCCTTGTACACAAGTTCACAATAAGTAAAATTTTTGTCACGTACCATACACTGTTAAAAATTATGTTAACGTTTCTAGGAATTCTAAGGGAAGTTTCGCAGAATATTTAGTATTTCATGTTGTTTCACTGTAATAGAGGAAAACTCAGAGACTTTTTGTATGATTATCTGGACATTTTTCGTTTTCAGTTCTGCACATGTGCAGGATGAGAAAACTGTTTCTTATCGCAGCTGTGCATGCAATGTTGTTCAAGAGTTTGTTGCCATCATTTTGTCAGTTCTTATTTTGATAGAATTGGAAAAAATATTGAGTGAATGTGAATTCCGAGCCCAAAATAACAATTAATTAAATGATTCAAATGAAGCGAAGGTCTGGGACCAATTTAGTTTTTATATACGGGATTCAGCTAACATAATTCTAACACTCTATACTGTTTTCTTATAAAGAAATTTGAACAAGCGTCTGCCGACAGCATTTGAGGCATAGCCGAATGCTCCCGACAGATCGCGAATGGCTACTACTTTCCGAATGTTGGCTTGTAGCAAGTGCTTGTGGTGTTTGGGGGACAGCTCTATTGAGATGCATTTTGCACTTTGCAGAGAATAGTGCGCATTCGTGTGTGTGTGCGTGAGTTAGTGTTTTTTTTTTTAAACTGAAACATTGAACGCCGGTAAAAAAACAGGAGAAAACGTTTCCCCCAATTTTTCGTGCTACTTTTTAAAAAAAGAGAGTTTTTTTTCTTTGCTATTTCGGAGCAGCTAACATTATTTGAATGTTATTAAATAGTTAAAATGTTAGTTTTTGATTGTTTTTCTTAAACAATTCGTTCTAAAAAGTAAAAGATAATTTTGTTTATGCGTGTCTAAAAGAAGAGCATCGGGTGTTCAATATCGTAAATTCACATTATAAATTCTTGAACTTTGCGCGCCCCATGCTTTTCATTTTAGTTATGGATAAACAAAATTATTTTTTACTTTTACGTAGGAATTGTTTACCAAAAATATGTCTTTAAAATGTGTTTTATTTTTTTGCGAGTTATTTCGGGGTTTGGATATTTTTCCTGAAGCTTATGCTTTGTGACCCGAATCCTAAAGTGTTCTGCAATCAGTCAAACTCCACATCTTTGCAGGCTAGCATTTATTTTAGGATAAAGAAGACCTTATTAAAAAAAATATATTGAAATATATCAATATATAGAAGAATATCAAAGTAGCAATGGAATATTTGTATTGCCACCCGACTTACGTCGCTGTTCAAATTGTCATTATTGTATTACGCCAGCAAATTATTTAAATTAAGGTTGCAAGACTTGAGGACAGCACGAAACATTCTGAACACTAAAGAAATGTCTGTAAAAAGATATTTAAAGACATATTTTCTTAAACAATTCTTACTAAAAACTAAAGAATAATTTTGTTTATGCATGACTAAAAAGTAAAACGTAGGGCGCGCCAATTGAAGAATTAATAAAGTAGCTATATATAAGAGCGCCCCTATGCTTTTCTTTTCCGTCATGCATAAACAAAATTATTCTCTACTTTTTAGTACGAATTGTTTAAGAAAGTATTTCTATAAAAAGCTTTATTATTATTTTATTTTTATTATTATTCTCGTTCACATTTCGTCCTCACGTCCACATTTCGATAGCTAACAATTTCCTTTATTCCTCCTCTTCCAGAGTTTCAGCTGTATTAAACAAAAATCTTAATACAAAATAATTAATATATTAAAGAAAGAAATACAGAATCAATTATAATAGGCATTTATAAAAGAACTAATTAAGAAATCTATAAGTATAAAGAAAACCTATATTTCTCTGTCTCTGATAAGTATTCTTAAACATCAGTTTAAGCTCATTATTTACTTTGCTCCAAACATTGATTTTTAATAAGTATTGAAACGTTGAACTGTCACACACAAAGAATATTAGAATTCTTTAAAGATCAGGTGCATCCGGTATACAAATATACCTGAGCCAAAGATGCCTAAAGGCTAAAAATAAAATTCAAGTTCAAACAGTTAGAACATGTAGTTTTATAAACATTGTATACTAATTTTATGATTTCCGCACACAACTTAAAGAAAACTGCCACAAACATCTATGGCTCCATCGAGATTCGAAACGAGAACCTCAGGAACGCTGGCCTAACGCTCGCCTATCGTACCTGGCAAGAAAACTGGGAATTAACAAGTCCTGGGAAAGGATCGCAATAATGATTTTATAGGGAGGCTTAGTGAAGAATACCACCACCCCATTTTCAACTAACTTCTGGTAGGCAATCACAAAACTTGTCACTAAAACTACATAATTAAAAAAAAAAGAGAGTAAATTATAATGACAAATTCCCAACACACAGCTAAAATTTTAAGAAAATTATCATACAAATATGTTCAACTTAGAAATATTGTCAGTCATCAAAATGTTATGTACAATTATTACGCTCTTGTCTAAAGTATAGTTCTCTCTGCTCCTGCTAGTTTTCTCCTTTGCTAGAAGTTGCGTGATTTCTCGACCCCAAGCATTCGTGATCTCTCGGGTGCGTTCGGCAGTTCCTCAAATGCTGTCGGCAGACACTTGTGAAATTTGAGTAAAGAACCATAGAAGAAAAATCTACCTATTGAGATCGGAACTTGGCATTAATCCTAGCGCTTTGCGAAGTAGTTTGCGTGGAATGACGTCAAGGGATGTCAATTTGTGTTGTTTGAGAGTAGTCATTGCGATCAAGGTGTAATCTATAGAGGATCTAAAATGATTTTTATACATAAGTAGCATAGTTACTGGAGAGGCATCCCATTTAGTTGCTGCTATCGTTTTTAATAAATAATACATTTTTCTCCTTTGGTTCTAAGTGCTTTTATTTGTCGGTCCGAGTTTAGATTTTCTGTAAAGTGTATTCCTAAGTATTTTGATTCTGTAGCGATTTCGTATTGAGTTAATCTTTGTGAGGTAGATGTTTGTTAAGATTGCTTTGTTTGGAAAAAATGACAATTTTTGTTTTTCCATCTGAGATATTGAGCCAATCGTTGATTGTTTGTAATTCTAGATCAGATTCTCGGAAATATTGTTCATTGTGTTTAGGTAGTGCTTTTATGTAACAGATGTCATTTGCGTAAATTAAAATTTGGTCGTTAGGATTGATTTGTTTAGGAAAGTCTAGTGAGCAGATGTTAAAAAGTGTTGGAGTGAGAACGCTCCCTTGTGGCACACCTTGATGAATGGTAATTGGGCAGTAAATTTCATCCGGAAATTTGATATGTACTTTCCTTGATTTTAGTAGTTTCCAAATAATTTTAACATAATTGTAAGGTATTTTTAGTTGTTGGAGAATTGTGGTGAGGGTGTTGATGTTTAAGCTGTCAAATGTTGCTGAGAGTCCAAAATAGCTGCATAAGCTATTGACTGATTGCGGCTTGAATTTAAACCTATCATCGTAATTTGGCATCGCATAAAGAAAATTGAATGTGCGCGTTCCTTCAGGAACAGCAATGAAAATCACGGACAGGTAAGTTGAGTAGAACAATAGCATTCATTTCTTTCAGTTGTATGATTTTATGTAATTAGCCACATTAATGAAAATATCATTACCATGCTTTGCCCCTTTGTTTTGAGCTCGTAATTATTACCAGAGAAAGAATTACAACTACTATTATGTATTACTGCTTCGTTTAGAGTATGTTTTGTTTGTGCAAGAACTCAAATAAATTCCGAAGGTTTCAGAAATTAATGCACATTTCACTACGGTACACTTTTAGCTTTTTGTACAAAGGTGCAAGAAATACAGTACATGATTTTTGGCAGTTAAAAGAGCTATTTATGAGTGTCTCTAGTTGAGGGAATTAACTAGTGTTTTTTAAAAAAACGAAGAAATTGAACACTAGATGAAAAACAGGAAAAACTTTTTTTTTTAATTTTTCGTGCTAATTCGGAAAAGAACGGTTTTTTTTGTTGTTTTTTTTTACCATTACGGGGTTCCTGAAATCATGATCAATGAATTAGTTAAAATGTTAGCTGGTGTTCAGAACATGTATTAAAAAAATCCGCAATGGGACTGCCTCTGACAAGGTTTTGAAGCATTATGTAAGTTTTCTCGTTCTGAGCCAAAGATGCCTAAGGGCCAAAAATGGACAGAACTTTTATCTCGTGTACAAGGGTGCTAAGGAGATATATTGCATTCCTAATGTAAATTCAGAGTTTTTTTGTACATTTTTTAACGTAATAACATTTAATTATACTAAACCTAAACAACACATGCATTAGATGTGTTCAGTAGTGGATATTGGTGATGGAAAGGCAAGAAGCCGATTTCGTAAATAAAACCAAGGGTTTTTTGCCTCGTGAAAAAGAATCATGTTTTCCCCCAAAAAAATTCAGTTCTTTCCCCCGGCCTTTAAAACACTAGAATTAACACAGATAAATTGAATTGAAACGCTGAAACTCCATACAGACTAAAAAAATATATTCTTACTATAAACTGCGACCGGTATTTTAACTTTGTGTTTAAATGTTACGAAGGAATAGAAAGAAGCTAAATTTGTTCAACAGTGTGATTTTGTATACGGGACAAAGCCGGGACTATGAACAGTGTACTGCAAACAGGGAACTTACTTTTATTATTTATTTAAGGAGCAACAGTAGATTACCGGACAGAGTAAACGTCGGGGAAGATTTTGGAGTTATATTAAGTAGGATAAAAAACTTAACATTAAAACTAGTGTTCTGAAGGCAGGTAAAAAAGCCCGTGGGTTTATTTTCGAAATCGTTTTTTTTTTTTTTTGCTTTTTCATCACGAATATTCACTACTTAACAGATATTTTGTGTTTTTCACCAACGGCAGTTAATAATTTAGCGAATCTAATGTATTTCAATGTTCTGACAACCTCTTAACGATTCGTAAATTTATTCTTAAAAAAAAATTGACTAACAGATTATGCTTTTTGCCTGCTCTGGATTTTGGTCATAGGAGCTACTAGGGTTGCCAACCAGCCGGTATTCTACAGGTCTGGCCGGACATTTTAGTAATTTTTTCTATTGGGCCAGTGACCGGTATCAAGCTTTCACCGGCACTATTGCGACCGGTAATTTTCTTAGTATTAGTTGACCTCATTACGCGTGGCTTTCAGATATTTTGCAGCTACTTATAAAAACAACAAACTAAAATCTCGGAGTCAACCTTTATTTTCATAATAGAACACCTTGCCTTAATTTTATCGTTTATTCTATTACTGCTTATTAACGAGATACAACTCAATGAACTTCTCTAGTGTATAGGACTTTTTTTTTTTAAATTTACATCTAGAACAACAGCACGTGATATAAAATATTGCCCTACAGATAGTGCTTTTATATAACTGTCAGAACTGAAATACTATGCTGAAGAAGGATAGCGCATTAAACATTTCTTAACTTCTTTCGTAAAAACTTATTAATTTCCTTTATTTATTATTCAGGGGTAGGGATACCGAGCTGGTATTTCATCGGTAGGGCTAGAAACTGTACCAATTTTGTGATTAACATCTGAGGCGGATACAGAAGTCTCACCGACCTAACATATGACCGCTATTTTATTTATGAATTATGATAATCTCAGCCAGAGACGATAGTCAGATCTGGAATCCGAGTTTCCAGTTGATATTTGCCACTCACCCTTTTCCCGGTCTGTTGGATGTTTTATTTTTATTTGTCCTGTTTGAGAAAAAGAAGCGGATTTATTTCGTTGCTATCCCTCTTCACAATTTATGTTAAGTATTCCCCCCATTTTTTATTTAATTTTCTGGTAATAAGTTTGTAGGTAGGCTTACATTATATGGCTCTAATTATTTTCTTTGAGTTGCTGGTATTGTGGTTTACTTGATATTATATTTTCTCTGAAAAAATACATCATATTAATCAGTTGCGTCAAGTTTTGAGCTGTTCAAGTTGAGGTATTCTGGTTTACAATATTTATATTTTACAGAGGGAAGTGATGTTTTAGGTATTGCTCACCAATCCTGATTTTCGATTATAAATTTTTCTGCACAAAAAGTTGCCCTTCTACTCTTTGTGCTTTTTTTGGGCATGTTTCTATCCCCTGTGGTTTATGCAACCCTTCATAGCTATTTAGCCGTGCCGGTAATTTTATTTCCAATAGTTGGCAACCCTAGGAACTACTGTAAATGTTGTTGAGTATATAACGAAGATCCGGTTGGCATTTCATTTCACAATAATAGTAAAGTTGTAGTAATTTATTTTACAGTTGAAAAGTGATGGAAATGTATTTTATTGTCTGTAATACTAAGGCAATGAATGGGATGACAGAATACAAAAAAAAAGTAGTTTCACACACAAAATATATTCGTTGATCATAATACTCTAAATTGAATAGGCATATTTCGAACAATTATCAATTATATAATGAGCAATAGAGCAATGTAGGGAATATATCTTCAAACGTACTCATAGTAATACATTCTAATTTTGAACAGCATGTATACTCACAGTAGCATAAGCTGCTTAACCACGAGTCTTGTTTGTATAACACTAAATTCTTTAAAATCCATTTAATGTGACATTTTTATATTTTTTCTTTATACAAAAGAGCTTTAAAAATATTCACAAAACATTGTATTTAAATATGAAATCATTTTCTTGGACTATAAAGTAATAACTTACAAAACAAGTTATTACTAGCTTTCACTTATTACCTGCTTCACCCTGAAACTGTTCAAAGTTTGAACGGGTTTATCATAATTATAAGGCAGTATTTACTTTCATAAAACGACTATTCTTGGCTTTTGGTAAAAAATATCTTCAAAACTTTACTGTTAGCAAAGTTATTAAGATGAAGCAAGAAACACAAGTTTTCCGTTGGATTTGAGTGCCCCATCGCATTGCAATATATGATATTGGCTGCAAGTTGGAATCTATTGAATAGACATTTACGGAACAGTATTATCTGTGCGACTTCCAATACAGATTTTATTATTTTAAATGTATGTTTGTACTATAAACTAACATTTTAACAATTTATTATTGATCAAATAATGTTAGCTGGCCCGAAATGGCAAATAAACTTTTCCAAAGTAACACGAAAAATATATATAATATATATATATATTATTTGCCACCTCATACGAATATGCCCTATTTTTATATTATATAAAGATTTTTTTCTAAGAAAAATCCGACCGTGTAGCCGTGCGGTCTGTGGTGTTAGGTCAATGACTCCAAGATCCCGGGTTCGAGTCCCGGCAGTGGAATGGGTGTGGATTTTAATAGCTAAGTGGCGAATCGTGACGTGCCGAAGTCCAAAGTTCCGAAACTGGCACATATAAAAATAAAGGTTACCAGTTTTCTAAGAAAAGGTTCGATTTGTTTCCAACCGAACGTAGAAATATTATCAGTAGCATACGAAATCCAAATTTGTACCTAAAAATACCAAAGGGGTCGGGGAGGGCATTGCAAAATTGTTATTATTGTTTTTAACCTTAAAATAATGTGTGACTTGAAAATTTGTTAATTTTATTCCTTTAGAATGATTGGGTAAAATGTATTTTAAGTTTCGTATGTAAAATGCCAAATTTTTACTGGGTATCGGTGCGACTTCTTTATAATACTGAATGTTTAAAAATATTATTAGAAAAACGGAATTGTATTTAGCATTCCGAAATGTTGGAATTTCTAAACGACGGAATTCGGGAGTGCGGGAAATTCGTAATTCTGGAGAGTCGAGATGTAGGGATTCCAGAATGTCTTCCTCAGTTTCCAACACCATATGTTTCAAGACTACGTTTCATTTTGACCAGGAACCATCGATTTATAAATTTTTCGCCAATCGTATCAACAAGATGTGTTTTCAGATTAATTGATCAAACCCTTGCTCGATAAGGTATAAGTGCGTTTACAAATCCGGAATGATATTTTTTCAATTCCGCAATGTATGTCTGAATTTCGACAAGGATAAATTCCGGAATTTCAAAACTCAGGATATGTGAAAAGTAGGAATTCAGGACCGTCGGGTTTCCAGACTGCCATAATCCTCTATTTCGAAAAATTCTTAATTTCGGAATTGCCTTGGGACTTAAACATCCCGTTTGTCAGTGCAAATATAGAATTGATATGCGACTTTTAATATTTCTAGACAAATTTGGTTTGTTCGAAAACAATTAGATAATACCTAATTGTTTTGAGTATTAGAAAATTGGTTACTAAGTACAATTTTATACGATTCGTCACTCAAATTTTCTGCCAATCTTTAATTAAAGTAATTTTATTTATAAAACGTGCTGCCAGATCTTCAAAGTAAACTTTAGGGGCTACACAGCGGTTTTTAATTCATCTTCCGAGCTCTTCTGTTTTTTTCGTTATTCAGGTTTCCGTACATAGCTGCGTGATCAGAAACTTCACCTCAGTATGTTGGATATATTGTGGTCTCGATAAAAGTAAGCGCAGAACAATTAATGAAGATAAAATTTAGGGAATTGTAGTTTAGAGGGAGAATACTCGCTGAGTACAAAATATAAACTTTACTAGTTTAAATGAATTTAAGACCTACTTTAGGATAAAGGATCATAAGGCTATAGTATAATAACAGTAGGTGGAGTGTTCTTTCCACATGGTCAACGTTACAACTGCAACCAAGCCAAACTTTTTATGTTAACTGTTGCTGGGTTCCAACCTAGGATCTCAAAGGTGCGATCTGAGACATTGTCGGACCTCCAATCAAGATTTCATAGTCTCAGAACTTTTCTCACAGACCCTGGATCGTGTTTCGATTCTTCCAAATAAATTTTATGAACCAAACGACTGAAATCTGGATGAACGTTGAATGCCGACTTCCTCATGAAAGCTCACTCACCTCACTTTAAACGTACATATTTTGAAACTCTTTCTTCTGGTACCTTCTGTTGACCCAATAGGGCTGATTTGCTGTTGTTCCATTCACACTTTTTCATTGCATTTCCGTGTCGTAGCCATCACTAGTAAACATGAGTTACTTTTTTTTGTAGAATACACAGTATCTTGCGCTTCACTAATGATGGAATTATAAGGTGATGTCTGGCTGAGTACAATGACATAAGTTTGAAGATCTTTGCTTGGCTGAGAATTTGCATTTTCGAAATGAAATACTGGGCTACGATATTATAATAACCCATATTTTGGCTTTATACCCCCTCTTCAAAGCCTGCAAGATAAGGTCGGGCATTTGAATGAGAGTTTATAGCTTAGTGATCCAAAATCTTTGAAGAAGGGATGTATATTTATAACATATATTTTATAAATGTAATACTGCAACCTTATGAAAATTTGCAAAATTGAAATGAAATTTGGAAAAAAAATCTTTACGTCATCAAAATAAATATTCTTGAATGTGTTTCAGCCAGTAAAAGAGTACTGTTGAAAAAAACTCCGTCACCAAAAGGAATAATCTTACAAATGTACAAAAAGTAAAGAAAAAAATCGACAAAATCTTCACAGAAAGGTGTATATAAAAGTCGCGGTCTAGGGGATGAGAGATGAACGTGGTAGGAGGAGGGTTACAAGGGAATAGAATAAAACACATTGTCAAATAACTCACCGATAATGTTATGATCGAATGAATATTAAAAGAATTAGGTAATTCAACATAGGGTTGTTTATCAAACAAATAATCTCTATCAGTTATCTATAGGAAATTGATATAATCTCGAAGTCGAGGTACCAGTCAGGTAAGATCTTTCAGCCGTAGCGTAATACCTTCCTAAGGCCGTTCGTCGATCTCCATAGTGACTTTTATTCGCTATGTCTCGATTTGATCAAATCAAAGATATGTGGGAACTTAAAACTAATGCCGGAAAATTAAGTTCGGAAAATTTCAAAATGTTAAGTAAACTCTGTATGTAAATTCGTGGAATCACTAAACTTGCTTACACAACAAGAATCTACAAAACAAGAAAAAACGAACGAAGTAGTTGAAACTGGTATGGTTATGGGAGATAGTTGCATAAAACCTAATCATCGTAATGTTACTTCGCGAACAATCCGACTATGTTACGTCAACAATAATTACCAAAATTGTGACAATAACTACTGTCGTCGTTGATTCAAATTAGACGTGATAGGCCTGTCAAAACAATAACAAGGAAAATAGGACCTTATCCCGTAAACCTATTCAAAATATGAACAGTATTGCACATGACTGATTACATAAAATGAGTAAGTCAAAAGAACTGTGTCAACAAACTTGTCTATTCCAGTTTGTTTCGGAAGGAGAAGAAACCGTGTCGTAAACGTGTGAAAAATATCATACCGGTGTATTTACATTTACGATCAGAAGAATTTATTTAATCAATCCACAGGAACTGTAAATTGATGCGAGGACAAAAACAAAATATCAAAGTCCGAACTCCAATTTTTACATTACTCCTTGGTACTGTAATGGTGAATCTCGCAATGAGTTCTTTTATTACTATAATGCTTTTAAACTGGTTACTAGGCGTCGTAGGGCCTTTCTCATTGATCATGAAATTGCTGAACTGACGCTTGTCGATCAGATGAGTCTGAAGTTGATGATACTTTTTTCCTGTCAATGATTTCTCATTTGACATTGTAAGCAAGCTTTGGTGTACAGAAATGTCAGTTTTTCCAACTCCAGAATAAAATGTTTTGCTGTCAAGAAAGCAAATGTTTTTGAAGCAGAAAGGTGAGTAGTTGTTATGCGATAATTGCGAGTTTCCATGGTTACTTTTTCTTGCAGTTTGACGGTATAGATGGCAGTAATGGTTTGCGATTTGCAAATTTATGTATCCGGTACATAACGTCTTTTTGAATTTCATATTGCTTTTTAACTTTAGCATATTTGGAGTCATACTAATGTATTGTTTCAGGTCTGTGTTATATTTTGTTTACTATCAAAGTAATCATCTTCCTTTTGAAGGTTGGGTAAATGGATGTTTTTAATCACTGTAGGATAGGATATCTGCGACATCAACTGGTTCATTTTCGTCTTAAAATTCTGCGCTAAGATATTATAAAAAACATATTGGCATTAATATATATATATATATATATATATGCGACCTTCACGCTGGTCTAGTGGTGACCGTCGTTGCCTGTTGATCGTCGTTGCCCGGGTTTGATTCCCGGATCTACCAAGGGATTTTTTCCAAAGCGAGGTCTGGAACAGTGTCTACGCAGTATCGTGATGGAATTTGGTAGCTGCTGTGAATAAAAGACAGTGGTGATCACAGTTGAGAACTTCTCTACTTTCCCAACACGCCTGGTCAGCGTGGGAGCAGTAAACCAACTTCTTCATCCGTGAGAGATCTCATCCAGTAGTGGATTGCAAATGGCTTTGAATTATTAATTATATATATGTATACATTGAGACATCTGGAAAATAATGTTCTTCAAGAGGGATTACAGATAGCTCGAACAGAAACTATTTTATTTGCTATTCCACTATTTAATCTCCATCGTTATCTACCACCATTTGCCATCTCCCAGCCGTCTTTTCGATACCCTCTTTAAAATATAAAAGTGGTTCGACCACAAAAATCTCCAAGAACCAGTTTGACGTCGTCAATATCACGGAATGAATGTTTGAAGAAGTATTGCAAAGACTTGAAAAGATGGTAGCCAGATGGGCAAACCTCTGGGGAGTATGCTAGATGTGGCATAACACCACAGGCTAAAGTTTTGAGTTTTTGCTGGGTTTTTCTTGATGCGTTGTTCTTCGCATTGCCATGATACATGATAACACCTTTTCTGTTGACCAACCCGGATGTTTACTAGCCAGGATTTGATGCCGACGTTGCAACTGTTCACAATAGCGGCAGAAGTAGTGGTCTGACCGGGTGGAAGTAGCTCATAATGCGCTATAGCACAAATATTCCACCATGCACACAATAATACTTTTTTGGGCACAGATCAGTCTTCAGTGTTGGCACAGTTATTCACCAACAGAAAGTCAGTGCTTTTTGCGTTTAGGGTTAACGTACTGAACCCATTTTCCATCCCCTGTGACGATTAGATGAAGAAACTGTTCCTTGTAATGTGTAAGGAGTAGTGAGTTGCATATTGTAGAACGCTGATTTTTGTTGACATCCGAAAGTTGATGTGGGACTACCAACACCTTCTTTCTGAATCTTTCCAATTTGATGGAGTTGTTTGTGCACGGTAGATCTTGATTTGTGGAGTTGATGTGGCAATTCACTGATGGTTAGGTGGGGTCTGTCTCAACGGCTTGATGCAACAAGTATTTGTCGAGCTCCATGGATCGTCCGGAATCATTGGAATCTGACAGTTCAAAATCAACAGACCTGTATTTGGTAAACTATTGCTGGCATTTGCTGACACTCGAGGGATGTGAATAAATACTGTTGATGTTCTAGGTTTTTGTAGTTGCGTTATTTCTTCTGCGAAATTCGTAAAGCATGCAATGGCGAATATGTGTTTCTTCATGTTTCATGCTATTCATATACAACGAGAGATCTAAAAAAAAAACAGCATATTTGTTACTATTTAACACTTAGGAACAGGTTCATGCACTTACACTGATTTTAATTCACTCTTGTATATCTAAAAACGATCTCAAATTTGGGGGCAAAAGAACGAAATTTCTTTGCGGACATGGACCTGCAAACAACTTTTCTAAAATCGGACTACTCGTATTTATCATGGAATGACCCTTGAATTTGATTTATTTCCTTCAGGTATCTTTGGTTATGGCGTACAGGGTAGGGGGTAATGATGGAAAGGGGAGTGTCCATAGATCACTGAATACCACCCGGTATGCGGCTAGTGAAAGTGACGTGAACCCTTGAAAATCTCAGTGAAGACGGCCGGCCGTGGGTTTCCAACCCATTGTCCTACTCTTTGTTGCTCCGAAATCCGTTACTTTCGCCCTTACCACCAGGCTCAGGTAGTTGAATGACCCAGAGAGCTAATAACAATTAAAATTCTACTAATTCTTTTCACGAAATGTTTCTGATAAGCAAACATACGTATAGCGAAATTTCCTAAACCCGTAGTAATTATGTGTATAAATAAATTGTTGATATATCATTTGCTTTATTATAACAGTGTATTCATTCAGATACACGCCAAAAGAATGCAGTCTCTGTTATTTACAATTTAGTCTCAAGTTTTTTTATATTAAAATTCAGCGGGGCTAAATTTTATGGATGTAGTGAAGTACATTTTGTAGGGATTAATGAATTTAGCAAAAGTAAGCATTCGAACATTAATATTTGTTAAGACCCGATCTCTTGACACAGGATGATTTTATCAGTTTTCTTAAAAGTTAACATATTTTAATGTTTTAATTATTTCTTGTCAATATAAGATCTGGAAGCGTATGTTCAAAGAGAAATCCGTTATGCTTGACTTACCGTCTAGGAAAAAAAAATCTTGTTTCGTGTAAATATTTTAAACCTCTGTAAATAATATGAAATTTAAATTATTTTTCAGTTACGACTAGAATCGGCTTGCTTATGAAAGTATAATTTAGAAAGTCACGGAGATGATCATCTGACGGCCTGAGCCATAGTTGCCTAAAGTTCTTAAAATAAATTAAAAAAAAAATTCAAATGGTCGTCTGAATGTACATATTGAATATATTTTTTGATTTTACGTCTATTGATTGAAGCGAAAGCTAGTTATGGCTCTTAATGACAGTAGAAATACCAGCATTCCCAACGACAGACAGCATGCCATTGAAGTAAATGAAGAGGATGCTGAAGTTTCAGCTTCTTGCAATATGGTAAGTTCATATTTGATCTAAATTTACTTCCTTATGACTATAACTCTGTTTTCTGCACAATGCTTACTTATGCGATTATGTTTATGCCCCAATAGGTGTTCGTACATAAATGTATTAAGACATATTTGTCCCCTGTTTTCATATTTCGTGTGAGAACAATAACTGACTGAAAAGTGAGACCTTTCCTGCTACTACGACTATTCTGCCGAAATAGATATTTTGAAAACACTTGTAATAGCATAATACAGTCATCTTACAAGTAACACTATTTCAAGTGGACACTAAGATCTAGAACAGATGTTAATATTTAAAATCAGCATAAAAACAGTTTTGGGTAAAGCATTAGGAGTTATTGGTCAGTGGTTGAAGATAAATTGATTATACAGTAGTCTGATTCTTCTCTGTGGAGAGTGATACAAAAGTGTTGAAACAGCATTATATTTTTAAATTGCTGGAAGAAATGGAAAACTAATACACATGAATGGGTACTGGGTGAAAGGCGCTACCTTGTGGAGTGCATATTCCTCATGGCCGCCATATTGAATCTTGATTTTCTTAAATGGGAAAGGGGTCGTGTGATATATGATTCGGGGACAGAAGTTTACGGAAACTACATTTCATGAGGAGCTAATTGAAATGGGCGACCGTATCTGAGCGGTAGAGTGTTCGCTTAACTTGGGGAGGTCCTGAGAACGAACCCACCGGACGACAACGCTGGCAGGTTTTTCCAGAGTTTCTTCTTAGTCACAGCAAGCAAATATCGGCATGATACTTACATAATAGTTTCTTACCGACTATCTACCACAATCCTTTCCCTTAATTTTTCCCGACCTGAGCCTCAGATGCCTAAAGATCAAGTACATTCAAATGGAAAACTGATTGAGGAGAATTCAGTTGGACTGCACATGCATAATCAAGCATAGCTCAGTTGTGTTGATTGGGATTCTTGTCAAGTGACTGACAATCTAATTGACAGCAGCTAGATGCTTTGAGGCACCGCACTTGGATTGCTTTCGCATTGTAGCACGAAGTACCGTCTTGTATGAACATAACGGATGTTTTCATTAGTGCACGAACTGAGAATATTGGGAATCGCTGTTCCAGTATTTCTTTGCGTTATACGCATTTAATATAGCCCACATTTTACTAAATTGATGTGCTGCCCACAACAACCGGTATCCTTGAATAATTTGCGTATGTTACACCTATCTGTCATGTTTGATGTTTGGTTGTAGCCGGTTAATACTAATTTCTTGCAAAAGTTTTCCGCAGGCCCAGATGCGACCACCATGTGAAGCCTGAACAAGTTACGATCTATCTGAGATGAAACCGAAAGCTTAATAGGCTTCCACGATCTCGGTTATTTACAATTTCACATTGCCAGTGTTGGCTGCAATGAACAGTGGTTTCCTTCTGGTGGTATCCTCCTTTTCTAACTACCTAGGTTTTAGAGATACTAGAGAGCGAATGTACCTGTAGACATTGTGCTTCTCTAAAGCCTTGATTACATTGAGTTCTCACCACTCATTTTAAGATTTAAGATTTTGTGATTATTTTCTCTGGTGAATTCGAGGTGGCATCACAGTTTCTTTTTGTTCCGTTTAGTGACTCTTCACTGTTGAATTTATTTCTGGGATGTACCACTTTCTTGTTGCCCAACACTACCTCCCTGGCTGTAAATCGCTGTGTTCAAACACTGCCAATCTTTAATACCTTTACTACATATCTGAAGAATATATGGTGAGAACTACCTTAATTATTTGTGTTTAATTTTATTATATTTTTTATTTATGGCCTTTAGGTATTTAAGGTTCACACCGGGATAGGTGAAAGGAAAGGCTGCGGGAAAGTGTCAACGCCAGGATCTTTGTTCAAGGTACCATCTATTGTGACTGAGGAGAAACCCTGGAAAAGTTCAGTCAGAATTGTTAGTCGCTGGATTTGAACCCACGACCTCCCTAATGCTACGTCAACGCTCTACTACTGAACTACGGCGGCTCGGTTATTTGTGTTGAAGTTTGTCTATGAGTGTATATGATTCTGAGGTACTACTAAAAGCAACACTCGTCAAGTGACAGAGACCGATCCTGATGAAATTCGTATGCTGGTACAATGCCTAGGTAAACCTTCACAGCCGAAACTATAAGTGCTGTCGTCAACAAATAAGAGGACTCTAGAAAGATGGAACGTAAATAACAGTTCAATTGAATGCAGAGCATGGAAAATTTCTTTTCTTTTAAAATTGTTACATATATTGAAAGCAAATAGTCATTAATGGATACTCTACAGAAAGTGATCGAAACTTTTAAAATAGTAACTATATGAAATGTCAATCTGTGGTGGAATGTCTAAAAATGACAAAGTCTATTTTGGCATAACTAATCGTGTACGAGAAAATGACACGTGAAATTGACTTGGAGAATATAACATTCACCTAGCATTACGCTTTCTTGAATTGAGACTTTCATCTCCCGTTTGTGTATTTAAAGCTTTATAGTGCGCGTCATGTTTCGACCATCACATTTCCCAACATAACGGTGCCTCTTCTGTAGCTGTTTGTTTTTTCTTCCTTCAACTCTTTCAACGAAAAGTGTTTTTTATCATTCGACTCATATTTTCCAGGTCAATTTCACGTTTCTTTTTATCCTACAGGATTAGAGTTATTCCAAAACTAACTTCATCATTTGGCATTTGAAACATTCCAGCGTCACACGACCCATTTACTATTTAAAAATGTTGAAACGTAGTGAATATGTCCCCTTTCAAAATGGCGGTCATTGTCATTATCCAGTATATATCACCTGTCCAGTATCCATTAATAGCCATTTGCTTTCAATATATGTAATAGTTTATAAAAGAAAAGGTCTTTTCTGTACTCTATTCGATTTACTTGCTCTGTACGTTTCATCTTTTTCAGGTTTCCTTGTCGTTATTGGTTGAAGACAACTCCTATCAATTTGGCTGTGAAGGTTTACCTAGGCACTGTTATCTACATACAAATTTTCAAAATCGGGCTTTGTCAACTGGTGAGTGTTCCTTGTAAGATGAAATACGTACTTTGGTTTCCGTGATTGTATAATAAATATTTTCTTGTGCATAGCTGAGTGTTATTTTATGTAATCATAAACAAAATTTTCATAAGCGTAACATCTATAATATAGATATAATCCGAAAATATATTTGTCGTTGAATTCCTGTTCGCTTAATTTAATATAAGATTATGACAACCTGAATAATTAATTATAATCACAGTGTCAGCGTATGCTATATTGCTCTTTTGTTAGTATTATTGTCACGGAACACACTATTTAAATAATCTTATTTATACATTCCAGCCAAGCTGTTCAGATGAAACAAACACCGAAATCACTCTCGAAAAATTTATAAAGAAACTAAGCTATGACGAAATATGTTTATCAATAGAAATTGCTCAAGAATTACAAAATGCGTTACTGGATGTTGATGAAAGTAAAACCAGTGGAGCATGCGTAGAGACCGATGGAGAGAATAAAAAGGAAAAGGAATCTGAGAATCTAATACCTAATGCTGAGCATTGTTTAGAGTACGATGAATCTCGTTTGCAGGTAGGTTCTTTCAGATTGCGTTATTTGTGTGATTCCTTCATGTCAATGGTTTCAGTTTTCTTCTTTGTTACTTTAAGGGATTTCCATATCAAAGCTTACTTCTTTCATTTCTGAGCTCCATGTACTAAATTTGGTTTTCAAAGGACTTCAAGACATATAAGTTTATCAGATAATTCACTTAGCTATACATAGTGTTTCGCTTCAGTTACTGTCCCTAAGATTGGTCTTAGCGCCGGGTAGTGTGCGAAAGTGCGTGCCGCGTTTCTTACTGAAGAAAAGAGTTTCCTGAGAGTTACTGTTTGGGTACACGACTTTCATTGAATTTCTTCTTTCGAACATAGTACTCAGCATTACTAATGTTCTTTATTTTATCATGTTGAGAACCAACCTAAACGAAAGTTGCCATGAGGCCTTAAATAACTTAAGAATTCACTATAGCGATGACATGTTTGTTTCCAAAATGTTCGAATGCAGGCGCATAATTCTTCCACTCAATACGAAATTATTTGTGTGACTACAAGAATCTACGAATATTCTCCGCCCAGTAAGAGCGCATGGAGTTTGTAACTCTTCCCAAACTAAGATCGTATGTAAATCTTCAATACTGTGCATAGCAGTAATTCATGATTTTCTTTTTCATATGTGCGTAGACTTGCTCAATCACTTTTTGGCTGGAGCCAAAATTTCTAATATATATATATATGCAGAAATTCTTACTTCTAAGCTGTTTTCGTTCGGGAAATGATTTTAAATACCTGTTATTTATTAAGTATTAAATTATTGATATCGCAATTGTAGTATATTTTGACATATTTGTTTAATGTTACTAGTTACAGTAGCCAATATAATTGTTTATACATCATTGAATTAAGTCTTCTTTCTAGTTTGGCAATATAATCACTACCAAAACATTCGTACTCATCATTTTTTACGTTTGTGATTATCGTGTTTTATATTATGTCCGTCATATGTTCGTGTTATATGTTCCTAATTGGATTAGATATGTATAATTTGCTTGCCAACATACGTGTCGATTCTGAGATTTTCGGTTTAATGTATTTTGCGCCTTATCCCATATCTAACGGCTAAATAATAAAAATGCCCTACAAATAACTTACATAATGGATTAATATGGTCTGAAGATAAACTTCTTTCTGGCACAGAGAAATTTTGGCGCTTAACTCTGTATAAAACGTTTTCAACGTTCTGGGGCTAGTATTCAGGGAACTGGCAGTTTTGATCGAACAAAGTGAAACGTTTTGTTGATATAAGGAATAGTGTAGTTTCATATCTAGATGCATCCAAACTAAGAGCGACATTTAAAAAATAAGGTCATATTTCAACAAATAATTATGTAAACCGTGTCGGTTCACAGGAATTCCGTCATAATTTTGTTTGCGGGGGTAAAGTCAAAATTCGAAAGGTGTAAGTAGAGTTTGGCACGGTTTCTATCGATTTTTGTTTAAGTTGAGGGAATGTTCTGGAGGATTTGGGGGTGACACCCCCACAGGGGGTCTGGATTAATCAATGTCGGATAAACAAATCATAATTAATATTGTATTCTTTGTTAGATGGTATCTTTTCGCTCCTAACTAGTTTCCGTCTAATTTGTGTCCACCGTAAATATTTCCACTCTTCAAATAATATTTTTTTTTTCATAAAATATTTTTCTTTAAATTCAAATTGATTTGAATATCTGTTAGGGCTTGTGATTGAAATATCTAACACTTATTTATATATACACAGTTTCATATCCTCTTTACGAATATAATACAGGGTCCCGCAGAGAAACGAGCGAATTAAGAAATATCTTTTAAAACTTTTGCTTATGGAATATGTAATGACATTAAATACCATTTACCTTACATTTGTTGAGCATGACGTGGTCTTCTACTGATGGTGGATATTTCAAGAGGTGGAGCATGGCGAGGTGCAGAGTGTAGTGCACTACGCTGAGTGGCACTCTCATTGCAACAACTTTCTGAGGTACGTATTGTCCTTATACGTCCTGGAGGTTTTGTGTTTGGTGAAGAGGCTGTTTCTTCAAGGTTCTAAACCCATGTCTTTATCTCTTAGCTTCAAGGCATTCGGGTGTGGTGAGTTCCAAACCAACGTAGAGACTGCTGGTGGGCTTGAACAAAACTGTCATCGTTCCTGTAAACGGCTTGAAACCAAAACACATTCTTATCCTGTCCACCTTCCAACAACTACAAAATGCTATTTTGTTGAGAATGTAATGACAGTGGTTTGACTTCCCCCACTGTATTTAGCGACAAATTCCGAATGCCCCTGTTCCTCTGGCGGATCCTATAAATATATTTGGAAAGAACATAGTGATAATTTCTTCAATATTCTTTTCAGGGCACTAACAAATTCCTCAAATCTAAGAGTGAGAATATATCCGGAGTATCTGATAATGAAAGTCCTAAGAAAATATCTCCCGATATATTTCCCGGAAGCTCGAATTTGAATAGTGACAGAACGCATAGTTTGGAAATACCCTGTACGTGTAACATTTGCGGACATGAATTTTCTAAATCTGGACATTTAAAAAGACACATAAGAACGCATACTGGGGAAAAGCCATTTAAATGCGAAACATGCGGAGTTAACTTTTCTCGAAAGGACCATTTGGCAATACACACAAGAAAGCATACTGGAGAAAAGCCTTATAAATGTGATATATGCGGGCGTAAATTCCGTAAAAATGATCATTTGAAATGCCACGTTAGAGTCCACCAACGGGTTCGTTGACAAACACAGAGAAGCCAAAGAAAATAATTTAAGTAACAGGTGATGAGTAATGAGAAGTGTAATGAAAATATTTTTGATTAAACTTTATCACGAATTTGAGTTGAATTTTTAACTTCAAATTACATTGAGACAATATTTTTGATGTAATAAAATTATTCAACTTTGACGAAAGATAAAAATACCTTAATAAGAGTTGAATTTAAGTGTTGCTAATTTCTTCGTATCCAAATAAGTATATTAACTTTT
The DNA here is from genome assembly GCA_022664845.1 of Lepisma saccharinum. Classification (NCBI taxonomy): domain Eukaryota; kingdom Metazoa; phylum Arthropoda; class Insecta; order Zygentoma; family Lepismatidae; genus Lepisma; species Lepisma saccharinum. The sequence goes on from JAGDQP010024891.1 coordinate 21,371, forward strand.
AAGGTTGTTCCGTAGCTATTATATGGATACGTTGGAAGATAGCTTCCACGCCTTTTAATAATATGATTCCTCATTAGAATGTAGTATCTTATAAACTGTAAATTTTATTTTTTCAATTGTATGAGGGAATATTTAGAAGTAATTTTATTTCATGGTAAAACGTTGCCAAATAATTACTCTTATGTCAGGAGATACTATTTAGTGTTGCAGATAAATAATTATATGTACGTGACAGATATAAGATATTTATGTTTTCGCTTATTTTATTGATCTTAGTAAATATTTTCATGAATAGGATTTGATGTTTCTCGTGACATCATGTAACTGTGGTTGCTACAACATAAAATACTAAATGACTTGATCTCGGAATGAAGTTCTTTATTTGATAAATCGTTGATATTAACATTGTTAGTGTATCCATTTTAATATTGTTAGGTAAAGTACTTGTAATTGTCAGCTTATTTAGAATAGCTGAATATACGTTGTAGATCGTAAAATATCGGTTTAAGATAAATAGTAAAAAAGAAAGTAACATATAAAGAAAGCTTTATTTGAGTTCAACATATTTGGGAATTATTTTTTCCTGTCCACTATATAAATATTGTTTGTCAATATAAGACAGAGTTAAAATTTTCCTTTATATATATATATATATATATATATATATATATATATAAAATTCACATCCACATTCAATCTACTAATGGTTGAATCCTCTCTCGAAGGGAGGAGTTGGTCTACTGCTCCCATGCTGACCAGACGTGTTGGGAGAGGACAGGCGAAGCTCTCAACTATGATCACCACTGTCTTATTCACAGCCGCTCCCCAATTGCATCACAATGCTAGATGGGCAGCATTTCAGACTCTCTCACTTTGAAACAAATTAATTGCCAGAGCCGGGAATCGAAGCAGCAACCCGACGAGCTACAGTCAATGATGGCGAGATATATATATAAATCATGGCAACTATTTTTTTTACGATAATGCCAACGAACAAAAAATAAAATATGCAACTGGAAGGTTAGTCATTGCTTAAAGGTTACATGTAGTGAGCTGGATGAACACGCATATCTCTATAAGGATATAGCGCGAGAAAAAATGATGACAAAAATTATAGTTTCATATGTTTTTTACTTCAAATTACGCATCGCTTCCAAATCGTTGGCAGTGTTCTGTGGATTGTTTGGCAGACTATTTCGAAGGTTTCTAATAGCCAGGGGTATGTGTTTCTGCCCTTTATTCGTAATTGTAATATGCCTAGTTTCTAATTTGAAGTAAAACACGTATGAAAAGACAATTTTTTGTAAAATATTTTTCTCCTTTTATATCCTTATGGTGATATATGTGTTTGTCCAACTCCCTACATGAAACATTTATATATAGATTAACCTTGCCGTTGCATATTTCAGAATTTTTTATTCGTTACCATTTTCGTAAATAATAGTTGCCATAACTTTTGCGGTAACCCTCGTGAGAGAGAGAGAGTCGTATATGCTGAAGGAAGCTAATGAGTGATCCATTTACTTTCCACAACAATAATTTTGAACTTGTTATAGTTTGATTTACATTTCTAGGTGTATTTATACCCATCTAGTGTATTTATATTAATATATATTTTTAATCTTAATTATTTTATTAAAATCTTTGATCAGTGGTGTATTAGTTTTAGAAATTAATAGTATAGTTACGAATCATCTTAGTTGTAAATGTAAGTATATTATATTCGCTAATTATGATATAGATATTCAAATAATACATAATACTTTTTTATATTCTTAACAATTTCATTTTTTAGCTATATATACTCAGAGTTTTGATCGCTCTTTGTCGTGCGAGTTCGACTCATCTCGCCTACTGTATAGCGCAGTTCCGCTAATCAATAGTATATTCACGAACTTGGACCAAAAACATGATAAAGGTACGTTTGTTAACGAACCATTAATAAAAAAATGAAGTAACGTACTTAGATCATGCTTCAGAAGAAGATTATTTGTATCACTTTATTATTTCTTTGCGTAAACCGATTTAAATTTTCTATATTTTGCTAGGTGCTAGAAACACTACGAAATCTGACGTGTTCTTTTGTCCTTTTAAAATTTATCGTTGAATAGAATCACAATAAATTCGGCAAATTTGTTGCTCAACTTTCACTGAAATATAGTTATATTGTAGTTTTTAAGAAACGTTGTAAAATGGTAAGTTTCTCGATTATGCTTTTATTTCCTCTATTAACGAAAAAATACATTCATCGAGAAGGTCATTTCCACTAGGATGACCTCGTTTCCGATTCTGTAAAATTACATGTAATAAAGTTTTTGAATTAAATTATATTTATTCTGAATTGCCTGGTTTCTTTTTTTGCTTTTCTGAATCTTTGGAAAAGTTTAAAAAATAATATATTACTTTAAACAATGTTAGTAAAAAATTTTTAAAGAGTTATACAACCATAAATATTAACATCACCGTATAGAGTTTGTCTAAATTTCTATATTAGAAACACTACATATTTTACTCCCTGGCAATATTAAATTCCTTACTAGTTTAAAATAGAACGCACTTAACGTATGTATTGTTTTATGATGAAACATGGCGATTATTGCAAAATATTTTTCTATAGAAGATAAATGTACCACCAGTCATAATGATGTAGTAAAATTCTTTGATCGCTTCAATTAGCCTACTAAATAACGCGAATGTTTCTCAAGTGCAGAGATATAGAATAATCAAATAATGTTGTTCTGAAATTTCGACAATACAACTTAAAATGGGCCTAAAAGAAATGAACAGGGAGCATGCTCAAAAGGAACAACGTACGAGGAAGTTATACATCCACTCAGTCAATTATAATCGGACCGCACTCTTTAACAGCTCATAGAAAATTTAAGTCCAGAAATTCAGCCATATGGCAACCTCGCAACAGCATGAGTGGCCACTGGGCGGGTTTCAATACGTCTATCTGATGTCTTCGTGGCCGTGCGCCCTGCGTCGCGTTACTTTTTTTCCTTTTCGTCCATGAAGCTGGCGACGCGAGTTCGAGTCCCGAAGCTTGCTCTTCTTTTTTCACAAAGCTTTTGTCATCTAGCTTGCATGGACGTATTAGTTTGATTCCTGTCAAATGCAAAGAAATCTGACAATTACCATTCCTTTAATAAGGGTTAACCATTTGAAGGTTTAGTCTAATAATTATATCAATAGTTAAATAGTCATACCAAAATGTTTAGAAAGGAGCAGATTAATCGACGTCATGTTAGCGGTAACAGCACTAACCGTTACAGATGGAGGAATCAAAAATAAGATGTCCAATATTTGAAGGTAGCTAAAAGACAGAACATACCAGGTGGACAGTAGAGATTAACGGAGCTTTCTTTTCTTCGCTCATTGTAAATCCACATTGTTCTCACCCAAGGAATATCACTGGTTTCTTCATTTTATTTTAAATTATACTATTTTAGAATTGCATTTCTTTAAGTAATCTTTTACCAGGCCGCACTGAATGGATAAAGAAGCAGTTTCTGAGTAGCAGAAGAATCGTTCCAAAATACGAGCTGTACTAGCTGCATTCCTCCTACTTCCTAAGGTAACTTGGAGTTTTATAAATGAGGTTGGTGTATATTAGCATATTTCCCAAAAATATATCTAATCAAATGAATAAAATGTTTTACTATTTTGAAAGAAAATTATATTGGTGTAGGTTAGGGTTTTGGAACGTGGAGGTCGCGATCCCCAGAGGGGCGTGGGTTGTGTGTAAGTGGGTCGTAAGAGAAGGTGAAAAAATAAAATTAACGAGTTTGTAGGTTAAAACTAATAAATCTCGAAGACGGTATTTTATTTTCCTTATTGTTTTTATAATTGGGGCCTACTAAAATAATGTAATTTGTTGAATAGTTTTAAATAAAGCAATTACGATGTTGATTATCAAATACAGCAGATCAACTCTCATGTATAAAATGTAATGTTTTTATGAGTCGCAGGACTAAAAATGTTGAAAAACGCTGACAGTTGGAAAGCGAACGTTCGATTCTCAATGTAGAAAGTGCACCTAGCTAATCAAGCTAATAATCACACCAGCAATCTGTTGTTATCCAACGATCCAACACATCAGCTTATTCTTATTGCTTGTTTGCTTACACTCATTTCGCTTATTTGTGTTTTCTCCCTTTTTCTTAATATTATTGTATACTATCCTATTACGATTGATTTACATAGTTGCAATTAACAGAACAAATTGACATCTACCGGTATTTACAAAGTAGTTCTGTAAACATTTCATGTAACTGTCAAAGGAGGTTGAAAATTAGGAATAAAAACCATGTGTTTTTTTTCTCTCTCTGTATTGTGTACTGTGTAGTGTATAATGTTTTCGCCTACTGTTATTATGACCACAGCATATAGCTTCTGACTCCTACATTCTATGTCCAAGAAGATGATATAGTCACGAAAAAATGTATACAGGAACAATTTTTGTTTTCAATTTAGCTCACAGATAGGCACGAATAGCTTGAACCTGTCACTTGCAGTCCCTTAGACATATCGCGGCTTAGGCATAGCTGAGTGCCTGGCCCATGAATATAAGGTAAATAAAAAACAACACTAAATGTTTCCAAAATACCTTTTAGGGTTTCTTTACGCCGAGGGATATTTCCTTAGATATGCGAGGGATTTTAGACCCCACAGCACCTGGTTGGCCAGTAGATAAAACTTGAATAGCTGAATACTCCCAGAGTGTACACAATATATATAGGCTCTACACAATAGAAAGGGAAGTATATTCCCACTATATGCCAGCATTATTCATGCCTGGATAATTTCAATACAGGGAGTATATATTTTATATGTCAATGTCCGCCTTGGGAAGATTTCAGGATTATTGTTAACGTTCCAATTACATTTTAACTTTCTGCTACTACTATACTTTTTATCCTTATGCCGTTAAAATACAAGGTTTTGCAGTGCAACGTTCACCTTTCTCTAATGTTCAAGGTTATTTTTATTCTATGCGTATATGTTAGAAATATTTCCTGTATATTTTTCGTGATACCAAGCATTCTAATCCTGGGAAATGTCCCAGCATATTTCTGATTACCCAGAAATACTCCCGGGAAATTAGGAATTAAAATACAACAATCCTGGAATATGCTTATTGCGAGGGATTCCTTTTAAACACATGCAGAGAATTCGAAACAAAGTAGTTTAAAAATACGTAAATAATTGTATCATAGAATTTTAGTTTTTGCTCTGTGAAATACATTTTAAGAGAAAAACAAATCCCAGAAAAATCATTTTTCAAATGTTGAAAAAATTTCTTCAGCAACTTAGTTTTTTACGTATATTTTCTTCCAATTTCTGAAGGTAAAGTTGATAACTATTCTTAAAATGCAACTACGAATATGGCGCAAAATGCCTTTTGTGAATAGAGTTGTACCAATTGCAAAGCAACTGTGCTGCTTCAGAGCCTCTGTGTATAGCTATACTGGTAGTCATAGTAGCGTGTAAGCGAAGGGTATGCTTTTCATATATTATATATACAGATGCTTATCAGAATAATGGAAACACCTGTAGTTGGCAACACGTCAGATGTATGGGTTGGCAGTGGTGTCGTGGTGACCGCAGCGCCGGACTGCTGGTGGTGGTGTGTTAGGTCGGTCTCCATACTACGTCATGCGTCGTGGAACAGGAGTGTGCAGTGGCTGCAGCAGACGGAGGTAGTGTAAAATGGGAGACCTCTCAGAGTTTCAAAGAGGGCAAATTGTTGGTGCGCGGTTATGTGGAGTGAGTGTGACGGCAGTGGCTAGTGTGTTAGGTGTGTCGCCAGGGACAATGTCGAAGGTGATGACGACCTACACAACACACGGGAAAACCACATCGGGGAAGCGGAACAGTGGGCGGAAGGAAAGCATCAGTGACAGGGCACGCCGGGTATTAAAGCGCATTGTCACGCGGAACCGTCGTGCCACTGCGGCGCATGTGACGGAGGAACTCAATCAGCACCTCCCCCAACCTGTTTCGACAATCACAGTCCGCCGCGAATTACATGACATGAACTTACGGGGTCGTGTTGCACGGGCCAAACCTCTCA
>JAGDQP010024892.1:0-17878 GCA_022664845.1 Lepisma saccharinum
ATTAGATGGAATCAAAAGAACACAAGGCTTTAGTCGTGTAACAAGTCTTCGGCATTGCAATGACATGGTAAATTTAAATGAGGTTGGAAAATGCGTTCCGAGAAACCACAAAATGCAACGCATTACCACTTGTGCTTGCATTTTGTATCGATGTTAAAAGAACCATTATGTGGATCGTATTATTACACACGATAAAAAGTGGATGTTGTATAACAATCACACACGCATAAGACAATGGTTAGAATCTGGCGACACACCGAAACCAAACTGAAACTTGATCCGTACGGAACCAAAGTGTAACAGTGAATTTGCAAGGGACGTTCGGGTACAATTCATTATGAACTTCTTAACTCTGGTTACCTCTGAAATCTACTGTGCTCTACTCACGCGTTTACCACCAAAAATTGCAGTTATACTGCTTGGACTAGCCAACCGAAAGGCACGATACTGCCTGCCCGCATGCTTCACGAATGACACACACACACACACACACACACACACACACACAAAAGAACAACAACAAGGAAGTTGGTTTGGAGGCCCTACTTTACCTATCTTATAGTGTAAATATAGTGATGTTCGATTACCATTTGTTTCGATCCCTGCTACTATTCCTACAAACAAGCATACGAGAAAAAAATCTTTCTTTCGTCATAGTTAGAATGTCAAAGTATGCACATATGTAAATTTTGGCAGCTGGAGGCTACTTACTTTGGGAGATATAAATGATATATAAAAGTCAGATTCTTGTTTTTGGAGAGTGATCAGAAAGTGTGGAAATAACCTTATATTTTTAAATTGCTGAAAGTAATCTTAAGCTAATACGTGGTAATGTGTACTAGGTGGAAGGCGCTACCTATTGGAGGGTATGTCCTTCATGGCCGTCATCTTGAAGTCCGCCATATTGAATTTCGATTAGTTTTCCAAAATGGGAAAGGGGTCATTCTGGGCTAGAATTTTACGGGAAATACGTTTCTGAAATCAGTTTTACCGTAAGTGTATTATTGTGAGAGATACGATATATGGCCATTACTCTAGACTAAGGATGCAACAACCTGAGAAACCCATTTTATTTTGAAATGACAAAGGCAATGAAACCCAAGAGCATACAAATTGTTCCTGATCATCACCCTATCGATATGAATTTGTATCTACTCCCCAAAGAAAGGCTGTTTACAAAAAGTAGGTTTTCAACTGCAAAGCCCCGAGTTTAAGGTGGAATGTTGGTGCGAAATGAACAAAACATGTTTTTAGTTGAAGTTGATAGTTCGTTTATACAACTTGTCTATAGAAAGTAGGTTCTCGTAGCAAAAAAGCAGCTATTTGACCGACCTCGGATATCCGTGTGAGCTAAGGCTCTATTTCGCCGTTTATGAGGTTATGGGTACGACTTTTCCTTGGGTCATGGATATTTGTTGATTTTAAACTGCATTGAACTCATACCACCTTGACGGGCCGAAGCCCACAGTTACAAAAACAACCAATAAATTATAAATTTGCTAAAGATTTCAGTGATTCCGGTATTTGTTCACTGACAATTTCGTGTAAGGACAGAACCTCCTTTTGTAAAGTGAGTTCAGAACCACTTCCGTTCAATATACTCACACTGAACTCAATATACTTCAATATACTCACAATATATCCTTGGCTGCGCACAGATATAACAAATATGCTAACCTCTCAGCCAACTGTCCTCACCGAGGAGTGTAACTATTATGTGCTGCATGTGGGGAAACGGTACAGTTCTCCACTGGTTCATTCGGCAAATAAAGTTAATCGAAAGTAACTTCTATTGATTGAGTGATAAAAATTTAAACATTTTATACACTTCGCACCAAAATGTCAGCCTTCATCTCGAGGGATTACAGTTGAAACGAGCGTAAGCCAAACAGCTGATACTACCCCTAAAATTCATTTTGTCTTATCTTATTACAGTTGAAAACTGCAGGTAACTTGTTGTATACGATCTTGCTATCGGACGTAGATTCTTCTAGCAAAGTTCCAAAGTGGGTTTTTGACATGATCTCGTTCTTTTAAGGTGAAACACTTACATTATGAATTACTTTTTGAAGCACAGTTTCTTGGAACAAAATTTTTACACATACCGTGTTCGGGTCAAATTGTATCCATTTCAGGAAAATAGATGTTAAACGCTTAACAGTTAATATATCGTTCCTAGCTTCGAAATAATATTGCTTTCCACATAATGAAGATAAGACGATCATTTCATTTTAACATATTTGTGAAGAAATTAGCCTAGTGTTCCCGTACATTTGATCTCTTTCTGATGTTCCAAGGTAAAGAGAAAGGAGGGGAAATTTAAATGTTTATTAGATGGGAGAACTTTGGGACAGCATAGTCTGTAGAATTACAGTTTACAATCGGGACGAGTCGATAAGGACACTTTATCTTGTCTCTTAATTGCTCCAGTTGATGGTTTTTGTTTTAAAACATTAAGAAAAGAATAAAAATATTGGCATGACTTTTGTTTAGTCTTGATACTCGCCACGGAAGGAAGGTCCAAGGATCAATTTGAATCCGAGTACGGAATTAGTGTTTTTAATATGAACACAAAAGCAACGTCGTATTTGTTCTAAATTGTAGACAGTAAGAATAAGTAAACAACTGACCAAGTGGTCAAACTTACTCACCTTTGAAGTTCAACGGAAGTTAACGATTCAAACGTTTGTCATTCAGAAAATATTAAAATAATTTCTGAAGGTGTAAATGTATGTGTAACTGTTTGATTAAAATCTGGATTTTTTTTTCCAGATCGACAACAGCGAGTTGTCAAAGGGCTTATTTTCGCCTGAAGTGTGCTCATCTACATTAGAAAAATCAAGAGATGCGTGCTGGACCATATTGGCTCAAAATATTATGGAAGATTATTGCGGATGTCTGACACATTCTCTTCCGTTCGACAGTACGTTTTACCACCTTTACTTTTAAAGTTAGTATAGCAATTAGTATATATTATTCAATGAAACCAAGACTTAGGAGTCTGATGTACGGAAATAGATATTAAACATGAACTTCCATGAAGTAAAAGTTTTGTAGTTAAAATCCAGAACACATTAGATTATATCTTGATAACAATTTCTTATATAATAAAATTCCGTTGAAGATGCTGGATACGGATCAGAAAAACTGGAAGGTTTGTTTCAGATGTTGTGAAGAGCTGGGCTAATGCTATCAGTAGAAAAATCCCAGTTCAAGTAACATGAAAATATTGTAGTCATCCATAGAGTTTCGTCTGTAAGTTATGATATTCCCAATAAAGCTATTAAAGCAATCGTATCGTAAAAAGTACCGAAAACATTAGTGCAGAAACATTACGTAGCTTTCTTGGTTTATGTTCTTGCTTCCCTATGTTCTGCCAAAATTACATCTCAATGAATCACTTCAAAACTTTTTGGCACATATAAGAAGTGTGTATGGACATCTGAACAACAAGCAGCTTCTGAAAAAGTACAAGAATATTTACTTCAGGCTCCTTTTGCCTTCCGTCTAAAAAAAACTCTTGTGTATCTACACTATTATTTTGTATGTATAATGCTGTATGCCCGCAAATACACTTACTTTGAAGTAATAGAGTTTACGCTTATGAATCAGTATTCCAATGTGGTAGCAATACTTTAGCCTACAATTTAATTATTGAGAAATAATCTAATCACAAAACATATACTACATTCGTTTCCTAACATATATTTCTTTATTAAGTACTTCTGCATATCTGACTGTATCATAGTATAATGGCACCTTAATTAAAGACCTGAATTGCAAAACATCCCAAGTAAAATATTTTTCGTATTTTCGCTTCTTCTTTTTGTCGACATCTATGTTCCAATGACTATCTACTTGCATAATATTACATCCTATCTCCAACTGATTTTCTTTAAATACAAAATAATTTTGGCTGAATTGAATAACTACTCAAGTCCTTTGATTGTTTTTGTTCCTCCTGAAAAAAATAGTATGGTTGATTTGGGATGTTTCGCAATTCAGGTCTTCAATTCTAGAGGAAAACACTAATTGTTTACCCTAGTAACCATATAATGACTTCTACATTGATACAATATTCATATTCATATTTGTCATTCAGCTGATCAAGTCATGTCTTGCGTAAATGTGTAATAACTTTGCAATAGATGCACATTAACTTCTAGTAGTCTTCTGTTTATATTCGATACTGTTTGCAGCCAGTATGAATTTTATTCCAACATCAGAACCTATATATATTTTTTTCAATTGAGAATAACATACAAAGTGCTGACATTGCTTATTGCTTTGAAATGGATTCTATAATTTTCAGTTCCAAAAGTTTCACATTGTTCTGACACTATAACAGTCCACTTCCACTCCTGGAAACTTGAAACTGAAGTTCACAATTGACTATGTCAGAACCTATATGACAATTTGTCATACTATCACCACATACAAAATTCAATCTATCTCATTAGTATGTAATTATGGTTCCTCGTTTTATAACTATTCAACATACATGAATGATTATTGATAATCAAAAATAACGATTCATAATGCTACATAGCTTAACATCACTAATTTCACATTATATTCGTGCCACGTAATTAACTCAATGTCCTTTAATGTCAAAACATCTTCTTATGTAGGCCCCATAACGTCAATTAACTTTTGGACATTTATTTATTTGATACAGTTTGAATTAAACCAAACATTCCAAATATGCTTTTTAGATTCAATCTCGGTATGTTTTTAATATTTACCAAATCATAACACGATGAGAGCCTTTGGGAGAACTCTGAAATTGTATCTGGTTACTGGTTTGCCCTCTACTACGGAAGGTTTCGTCTGGTGACATGCCTTTTCTCTTTCACCCTTGAATCTTTCGATAATGTTGATATGTATGAAAGCTGTTTCACTGTGTTGTGTATCTTTTTATTCTCCTGTTGCTTCTGTATAATTTTAGAATCTTTAAATATGATGACATTATGAAGTGTTTCAACTGTTGGACATCCTCTACAATGTTTTCCATTTTTTCCATTTCCATATCAGTTTCTAGTATTATACTATCACTGGTGTTATTCTGTGGTTCGTGTTTACACCATAGTAAGACTTTCTGCTAACTTATGAATGTTAACAACATAGGTTCGATACACAGGATTACTTCCTCAATCAATTCTATATCCAATCTGCTAATATATAATAAAACTTGTGGTTGTCAGAACAGTTGATACTGAATACCCAGTTTGTTAACTTTGTCCATATCTAATAAGTTAGTTTCGAATCCGATATCAATTAAGGCTCTCAACGGTTGTTCATTAACACACACACACTAATTACCGAAGTGGTGATGCTATTATATTTTCCTTGGCATCCACATAATTAATCATATATCATTAGTTCCGAAAATCGATTGTTATTCTGTTGTCTTTTGCTTATGGTAGTCATTTACTTGCAGCTGATTTAAATGTTGTATCTTTGGGACTACGAGTTTTCTTCCTAAATTTGTGACAACAAACTTATAAATGCTCTTTTAATCCGCATTCCGCACATTCTTTATTGAAAGTTGACCACTGCCTTCGCTGGTGAGATCTGTTATAATAAATAATAACAATTTATAACGTATCTTTCTTTTTGCTACTTCCCTGTTGTTTTAGTGGTATAAACGTGCATAAAATAACGCACTGTCCCTTTTGATTGTTTCATGTTGTAATGCTACTCTATAAGCTTCCTCGAACGATAGTTTTTCAATTGACAACAATATTATGTTTACTGATTTTTCTGTTATTTTGAAAATGAGTGGATCGATTAAAGCTTTATCTAAATATGCTTCAAATGTGCTTGAGATTTGAGAAGATAAATGTATTGAGAAGTTGGTTTCTAGATTGCTGTAGCATTGCATGTAAATGGAATATCTGAGTACGATAATTTTTTGACATGTCAAATAACTTTAATAGAATATCTTCCACTTGTTGATATTTTAACTCAGAGACTTTTTCTAGGACTGACATTTATTTTAAGTTTCTCATACGTATCGCTATCTAACGATGCAGATAGTAGAAATTTTGAAACCTTCTATTCCCTAAATTTTGCAATGGCATTAAAATCTTTCGAAGTCGAGTAAAATGCAATTTTATCTCTACCTGCATCATACACTGAGAACAGTAAACTGTTTGTTGCCATTGTGCAAATAACAAGATAAATCAACGACTGTGAATTCTATACATGTTTTTCCTCGATCGTGTATTTATAGTTTTGTGTGCATAATAATATACTCCCGCAAATACACTTACTTCAAAACAACCGAGTTTGCTCTTATAAATCAGTATTACGGTGTGGTAGCTATACTTTAGCCCACAACACAATTATTGAAAAATATTCTAATCACAACATGTAGACATTAGTTTCATAACAGATATTTCTTTATTAAGTAAATCTGCAAATCGGACTGTACTTATCATAATATGAAACACCTTTATTTTATAGGATACCACTTTTAACAGATGTAAAACATTAACGACAATATTTTAAAGGTACGAAACTACAGTGTTACAATAAAGTTGAAAGCTGGCAGACATCGCGAAACTCCAACGAAAAGAAAAATGCATTAATACTTTGGAGGCTTTAGCAATACTTCTCGGGAGAAACACAAGGAGATGTGAACATTCAAAAGAATGTACTTGGCGAGGGATTGCTTTACAAAATTGTAAATTTGGCAACAATTTATGTCTTTTGGGAATGTGCTTTGGATTTTGAAAAAAAAATATATTCCTTAAGTATAGACAACATCTATATAACTACAATGTAAAGGTTTATTCACTACAGATACAAGTTCTGAATAAACAGTCAAATTCCAAAAAGAAGTGCTAGAAAGTTAGTTCCAATCGCTCAAACATATCTAGAATATACTCCTATGTAAGCACTAGCGTATACTGAAACTACTAACCTATCATCGTCAGTATGTTTGAGTGTTATGGGATGCAAGCGCTAGATATTTAATCACCAAGTAGTACTTCGATGTGTAAGCACGGTTAACCTAGAATTACCATTATGGATATATCGCATAGTCACTCCTCAACGAAACTCTAAAGAGCTCGTTGATACTCTAATAGTAGTGGATGAGGGATTCTATGAAAGATGGATGGCATATCACTTCAAATAAAAGTGGATTCAAATGGCTGAATAGTTATTAATAGTAGACCTGAGAGTGTATGGTACGGTAAAGGACTTATCGGACTAAAATGACATTCGAAATTGTGCAATCCGAGTGATCAACCCTGGCACCTATGAGAAATTTTCAGTACCACGTCATATATGACGCCAGTGATACAGAACTCTTTTTATGTATTCTCGCTATAATCAACTGTAAATCCTGAAGTAATTGTCGTATTCTCTTTCTATAACAGTAGTTGAAAGCCACTGCCGGGTCAAGAAAGACAAACTAAAGGTGAGGCTCGGACAAACTAAAAGGGTGAGACTCAGACAAGATGAACATGCAGGAAAGTTAAAGCCTTCAATCATCACACCTACTCAAGCATCGTGAGAACTCACAGGTAACGAAGATATTCACTTGTCACTTGCTTCAAATGGAAAATAAAAACATTATTTTAGAAACCAACTTAACATCATCCCAATTCTGCATTCTCAGAGTCTGTTCTCATAAAAGCTATGCAGAAAGAGGATGGTAGTAAACTTAAGATAACATGCGCTGAAACACAATCGCAGAAGCATTGACAAAGTTTAGAATAATTAAAAACACTATCTTACTAGGGTAACAAAACAGAATTATTGTTCGAGATATTTCCATGAAGTTACCAACAGTAAGGCTAACCTTAAACACTTTATTGTTTATCACTCACTTCGACTACAATTAACTCAAAAACAATAAAACGCGAAAGAAACGCAAATACGAACTAATATTCACCAAGGAAATTTATCACGTCCCTGGACAGTAATTGGAATTACTTACATCGGCACTGCAGAATAACTACCGACGAAGAGTGTATATGCACCTTCCGAAAACCAAAACTGCAACATCATCTCTGTATCCAGCAACCAACCTCGTTTAGCCTAAGTCTGATCTACATATACTTGAACCGCCTAGCCAAGAACCCTATGGTCGGACCCTCGAACATTAGCCACTAAGATAGTACAAGGCTCTATCGGCCCAGTGCAAGTTAACACATGACGTTTTGATAGAGAATCTTCAGCTATTTTTCCGATGTACGTTATACGTTTGTACGAGATGTCAAACTGAAATTCATTTCGAAACTCTCTTCAGTGCACCACGAAAATGGACTATTAACCGAGCAAGGTTAAGTACTTTCACAACAAAGTAGCACCAGTATCCTGAAGTATTTGTTCGTTTCTTTCGCTCTAACGCTCGTGCTTTCTCATAGAGCGTGCAACTATAGTCTGTATTGGTTTAAGCTTAGTTAGGTGACTGGTCGTAGCGTGTTGCCATATCAGGCAGACTTATATTAGGGTAGTAAGAACGATCATACGTGAGTTTGGGTTTAATGGGGCAGTACTGAGCATCAAAATATGGTATACAAGGCAAAGACGTTACGTAGAGCAAGATTTCTGATATTTTGAAAGGGCGTTTCGAATGTTAGGTCATATGCTGCTTTCTGACGGTAAGGCGTGTCTTAATCTTCAAATTGAACTTGCTGCTCTTCCGGATCTCTTCGTTTGCTATATAAAACTGCCCTCCGAAGCGAAAAGGCCTTAACTCCACATTTTTCGAAAATCAAGATATTGGTATCGTAGTGTTCACTGTATAATTTTCTAGTATTCTAAGGTGGAATTGAGATGATTCACCCAAGAAGAAGAGGGTTATGACCTCATTAATGTAGACCTTATGTCCAAAATTGTAAGTAAAACTAAGCGAAAAGACCTTAACTAACATTCTTTAAGCAAAAATACCTTAAGTGCATAGTTCTGTTGCACTTACGGGTTTTTCGCCTCTTATGAAGTGCAAGTATAATTACCTTATGTACAGAATGAAACACCAGGCACTTAATACGCACTATATTCTTTTTATCTTCCCCGCCATAACATATCTTTGTTATAATGACTGTGTTTGCGGCACTTTGTTTGTTTTCTTGTAGTACATATTTTCGTCCAAGGCTTCAGTCTGTGTAAGCTTATTCTAGTTACCATTGTGATTAGTGCCAGAGCAGGAGAAACAGATGAAAATATTTATTGTGCATCTAAGGGAAGCTATGATTAAGTTTTTGAACTCTACAGCGTATAAAATTAGAGCAGTTGTGAAAGATATAAATTCAAAGTCTCAATTTACGTCTCAGTCGGAACAGCAGGTAGCGGCTGACTGTGGGAAACAAAGAAATCCTGATGAAGTCAACTCTTATGAGTCAACTCCAATGAAGTCGAATCATGATGAGCAAGTTTTACATGAAACATGTACATTAATTACATCGTCAATCCTCCAGGAATATGACGCAACATTAACTGATTCTGCAATACAATAGCAGAATCTGCAAGTTGCCTTATTCCGAATAATATTGATAATTGTGATGGTGAAGTAAATCTATTATCAGAAGAAGGTTATGGATCATCTTGCTTTTCGTCAGCTGTAAGAGGTGGTGTTTACGACGAGGACAGATTAGCGGCTATCGTTTCTCAATAAATGCATGAAGACGTGATAGTAGCGGCTTCTGATGATCTTCAGGTAACCGTTTCATCAGCTCTAAGATATGATGTTTTCGGAGAGGAAGGACCAGATGCTGTCGTTGCAAAAGAAACGTGTGAAGATATGACAGTGACGGCTTCTCATGAACTTCGGGTAACCAAACATGGTTTGCCAAGAAAACGGAGAAAGGAAGTCTCCAGTGTGGAAGAGCGAAAGAAAACCAAACTTAAGGAAATTTCATTGAAGTATAATGTTAACTCCCCATGTAGTAGCTGCCGGAAAGGCTGCACAGGAAAAATATCGCAGATTTGAAGGGAAGAAATATGTAAGCAATTTTTGGAAATGAGCAAGCCTGAAAGACGTATGTTTGTCTTACAATGTTCAATCCGTCATCCAGTACAAAGACGTCGAAGAGCTGAGAATACGTCCCGAAACAGATCGTTTTCTTATTTTCTGTCGAATGAGGAAGGGAACAAAATATCAGTATGTAAAATGTTCTTCTTGACGACTTTAGGATTCACCAGGAATAATGACACATTTATACACAGCGTTCTTTGCAGAGACGTTTCTTCGATAACTGCGTCTCCAGAAGTTGCAATTGGCAAACCGCCTTGGAACGCAAAGGACCATGACATTATTAAGAAACATATAGAATCGTTTATTCCAGTAGCTCCACATTATCGACAAGAACACGCCCCGAACCGAAGATACCTTCCTAATGACATTAGTGTCAAACGTATGTACGATCACTTTATTGAGACCAGCGGAATGCATTGTTCCTATGACCTGTACAGAGCAGTTCTAAAGAAGATGAACGTGGCTTTTACAAAACTGGGAAATGAAGAATGCGATTTATGTGAAAAGATTGAAAAGCATAATGCGGATCACAAGAAAACCCCTACAATGTTTGACTGTGTTGATTGTCGTAAGTTTACAGAAAATATGGAGAAGGCCGGTGCAGCCAGGAATAAGTATCGGGAACACGCAACACAAAATGATCATAATAAACTTTATGTATCTGCTGACTTGCAAAAAGTTATTATGTTACCTTGCATGGATAGCATTAAATGTGTTGTTTTCACAAAAAGATTAATTGCATTCAATGAGAGCTTTGTACCTTTAGGAAAGAATGCGAAGGAACATCCACTGGCAGTTATTTGAAGCAATGGCAGGAAGAAAACAAGAAGATAATGTAAGTGCCTTCCATGCCTTTTTCCTCCACCACAGAGATGTAAATAATATTATATTACGGCTTGATAAGTGTTCCGCACAAAATAAAAAAAGGTGCCTACTGACGTTTCTTATATACCTTGTAAAAGATTACAAAGAAGTGTCCACGAAATGTGTTGAATTATATTATTTTGAAGCAGGACACACATTTATGTCTGCTGATTCTTTTCATCACCAAGTTGAGCTTTCTTTGAAAAGGCAAGGGAAAACTTATGACTTCATAGATTTTGAAACAGCAGTAAGATCATGCAGCAAAGTTCAGGTAAAAGTAATTGAAGTTGAAGACTTTTGTGACTGGAAATCTGAGTGTTCATTACACAAACTGAAGAAAGACAAGTGTACCGTCCCAAGCTAGCTGATATTGTACATATCAAAGCTGAAAAAGGTTCGCGAACGTTGCTGTAAAGCACTCTTATGATGCTTATGCTCCTTTGCAAGAATTGGATTTCTTAAACCAGAAAGTTAACAAAAGAGGAATTCAAGCAGGTAAAGCAAGTAAGTAATGTCGTGGAATCAATGAAGCGAAGAAGGAAGAAATACTCAAGAGACTCTTCCCACTAATGCCCATTTATTGACGTGAATTCTGGTTGAAGTTGCCATGTTCTCCAAACATTGGTGATCTTGGAGAAGAAGACGTTGATTATTGATCAATTATTCATTCAGCAAAAAATTATTGCAGAGATAAGCAAGATACCCAACAAAACTACGTTACAAACATGTAGTGAAACTAAGTTGTTGTTCCTAGCCTTGTTATTTACATTTCTATTTGCATAAACATTTCCTCAATAAAATAGACGCTACTGTATTAAAAGTGTATTAAAAAATCAAACTTTCACTGTTATAAATACTGTGTACTGTCGATGTAATAAAGCAAATAAAAAATATAGTTTAAATATAAAAGTCAGGCAAGATTACGTAACAAAAACAATAATTATGTTGTGCTGATAATGTCAAAGATGGAGTTAAGTTATGTTTCCTTAGTGTGTTCGATCGTTTCGGTGTGGATATAAGAAGCAAAATAGCAATAACTCCAAATTTACCCATAATGCAACAGTGTAAAATATGTAAATGTTAGCAGATAAATTTTAGGTCTCGAAAATGCATATTTATTACATTTTTAATGAACTGTAACACATTTAAGGGTATAGCCCAAGGCAAAACACGTTTTCCTCAATTTGTCGAAATTGTGTGAAATAGAGTTAAGGCCTTTCCGCTTAAGACCTTCCGCTTTTAAACAACTACGCTTTTTGTAGTGTCTATTTGCAGTCTCCACCAATGGACCCATTGTTAGTAAGCATTGGTACCCATTGTTGGTAAGCATTTAATTGCTTTTGTAGGTATCTGTAGCAGAGAGAAAGACGATGGCTTACTGTGAAGAAGGCGATATCGTCTGCATATGTAGCTGGAAAGAAGCCACCTAGAATTGGTACATTTGCCATATAAACAGAGTAGAAGAGAGGGGAGAACACTGCACCGTGTAGTACACCATCTTTTATTTAAAGAAATGTGGATTTATAACTTTGAGATGCGACATAGAACTTCCGTCCTATTAAGTAAGAAGTTAGTAAGAAAATGTAGCTACCTGTGAAACCATGTTGAACTAGTTTATACAGTAAGACTTTTAACCACATCTTGTCAAAAGCTTCTGATATATCCAGATAAAGGACTAAAACATACTGTTTTCGGTTTAATCGTGTTATGTAGTCAACCTCTCCACCTAATTGGGATGCAGTGATGTGATTTGCACGGAAACCATAATGATAATTTGAGATCAGTGACTGATATTCAGTGTGTTTTTGCAGTCTGTTAAGCAGTATCCTTTCAAATAGTTTCGCTAAATGAGACAACAGGCTTATAGTTCTATAGTTTTCAGAATTTAGAGGACTCTTCCCTGGTTTATGTATGGTTATAATTAGAGCCTTTTGGGAAGTAGCACTGGTCGAAAATTGCATTAAACAAATAGGTCAGAGAAAACAGTAATTTACGAGTGGTATGCTTAAGTAAATCCGGCCTTATTTTATCAACTTCAGGAGCTTTATTTGTAGTTAAATGTCTTGATTGTCTTTTGGTTTTTCTCCGTGTCGTGACCAACCGAGGTGCCTCTCAAAATTGTCGTGCAAGGAAGGTGTCCACAATAAGATTAATATGTTGTCATACATATTGGTTCACTAGCTATCTGTTAGGCTTCAACTGAGCTTCAACTGTGTAGGCGAATAGGTCTACTTGATACTGACGTCTTGAATTATTCCCTGTGGTTCCTGCAGAACTCTTAACTCGTGATATATCTTTCGGCTGTAGAAATGTTTGTGAATATGTCCAGATTTTTGAATCATTAGTTGCATTACCTTGTAGGGTATAGTTCTAATACCTTATTGCCTGTTGTTTGGTTAATGCTTTGATTTTATGAGTTAGCATATTCCAGAGTATAGTGTATTTGCTGCAATCGCCGGAGGGCCTACCTTTTTAGACAAATGTATATATGGGGACTAATGCTGTATTTTATACCAGTTGGATTGTGTGTACTCGGCTATATTTATTGCATAAGTCAGTTGCAAACTGATCAATTACTTTCTTTGTGTACTGTTTCGAAGTAAGACCTCCTATTGTGTTCACTTCAGTTTTATATAAATCCCAGTCTGTGTTGTAGCACTTGCGAGCGGGTGTGACCGTGTGGTTGCTAGAATTGTTACTACGTGCGATATTAATCTTAACAAGCACACAAAATGCGACCACCTTTAAATTGTCACGACTCGAAGATACGAACTAGAAGGGCACGTGGCTTTTACCTTACCTAAACTGCTTTACACGACTTCCTATTTGTTAAGCAAAGTAACTCCACATACATACATTCTCATTTATTGAATCTTTGGTTTCGTTCAGTTTTATGAAAATGTGTAACAGTACCACTAATTGTAATATGCATCATAGCCTACTAGGATGAAAGTAATGTGAAATATGCGGAAATTAGAATCTTTTTACCTAAACATGAGAACGAAAATCATACGACATACAATACCTAAGTCGCAGAAACGTTATTAGAAACCAAACAGCATGCAGGTTGATAAATTTAGTCATATATCAAACAGTTTAAATAAAGTATGAAGAACATTATTTAATGGCTGAAAATAGCAAAGAAGCAAAGAAATATTTCAAGATTACACATACATTACAATTTTCGATTGTTTCGCATAACAGTTTCTTTGTTGCTCATTATCATTGTGCTCTTTTTGTTCATTATCTTATTTATTTACCACAAGCGCTTGTGTCGAGAAGAAAAAAAGAAACACGCATGGTAGCTACCTATATCCTACGTATCAGTACTCACGTATCAACACAAACTTACCACAAGCTTCTTTCTTCGACCACGCTTGGATCTAGGAGGGGGGACGATGATATGAGATGAGATGAAGAAATCCTGGAAGAATTCTCCCTCGGTGGATGTTCTTTGTTGATGGTGAAATTCTATTCATAAAAAGTAAACAGGAACCAAAAAAAATTTAAAAGGCAAACCTCGCCTACTTCACCTTGCCACATTTTTTTTCCTTTGAGAAACGAGAGGGAAAAATATACATGAGGAAAATAATTGCTTAACACTTCTCACATTGACGGTTGATCACTTTCCTTTAAGAAACATTGTAGCACAACAACGTTAATTAAATAGATAGAGTGGTAATAATGAACATTTCGGCAATCGCTTGGTTTAAGTATCGACACTCAAGTTCAGTTCCTTCCACTCCTGGAGCACAAAAATAAAATTTTGAAAAATAAAAATAATAAACTGGACGAACGTAGTAAAGGAAAAATAAACGTTTAAGATCAGTGATCTAGAAATAAAAATGTTTCTTGAATATTAATCGCACAACACTTTCAGTTCAAACTGTGAGAAAGAAAGTTGCATGTCACTGAGTGAACAGCTGATCATTTACGGGGAACAGAAAGTTACTTCACCCCTTGGGCGCGAAGTCTTGTTGCGGTGGAAGATTCACAGCAGTCCCGTTTCCACACACAATGGAACTGACATCATCTCGTCATAGTTTGACAAGTTCAACAGTGGAGTTTCAATAACTGGAACAACACGACACTCAAAATGTCACTTCAGTATTAAGAATCACACCACATTTTGAATAAAGTTTATGCACTTTCCATGCGATAAGAAACATTTGCGCGCCTTCATTAAAATTGGACTAAGTTTTTTTTCTGTGAGAAATTTTCACGACATAGTATATTCTTATGCATGTAGATTCCACTCGTTTCTTTCAAAGTAGTTCAAGCAGCTTAAAGAAAACGTTTTACTTTGAACGTAGTTTGCCCGGCATTGCGGGCTGCGAAAAGTCACAACCGATTTCAATGTCTTGTTACCAACAACGGTTAATCATGGAGGAACACGGTTAGCACTAAGTCTCGAACTAATTGTCAACTATCCCGCATTTTCGGAGTATGGCCGACACGAAGTCGACAGTAACGCTGTCAGAGTAGTTCTGCTGTTGGCGCGGGCCAAACACTATGTTAAAACTGGAATTCCACCCATAATGCACTTCGAATAGTGCTTACAGTGAGTCACACAATGCACTTTAGGTTCATACAGACACAAATTAGCATATTGAAAACACCCTTAAAACCACCTCTTACACACACAAAGGAATAGAAACAATGGATATTGCATAACGAATGCTACCTCCATATACGGCAGTGTGAGTTATAAATTGAACTAAATCAGGGGTTCGAGAGTACAACTTTGGTATTCAGTCTATGAATAGTCGGGAAATTCAAGCTTGTCGCTGCAGAGATTGAGCGTCCAAACCAAACGAGAAGGAAATCATATGTACTCTCACAAGGAGATATGCTAATGAAAAATTACATTAAAACATTCATTATTAAATACAAATATGAATCTAAAAGAAGTTTAATCCTAATTTTGATTCTCAAATTAAAATATTTTAATTAAGAGACATACATTTTTATTACTATTATTATTATAATTATTATTGTTTGTGACTATCAGGTTACACTGGTGCGTTATGCGTGGTAATCTGATGTGATAGTTTGAATATTATGGGAGCGTGGACGGAATCTAAGTCTGAAACTACGTATGGTTGGACTGTGAAAGGGACGCCTTTGCTAAGAGCAACGCCAAGAATATCTTTACGGCCTCCAAACTTTAATCGTGTGTCTGATCCTTGGGTGCACTTATGTTGAACCTAGATATTTGCAGGTATTCGTATTATGTATCTCCAGCATCATTGTTCAGTTTAGAGTTCCATTGCCTAGTTTTGGCATTTAGGTCTCCTTCTGAAACCACTTTAAGACGTAGGTTAGTTGTTATGTCAAAATCTCTTGGTTCTATAATATTAGTGGGAGATCGATAACTTGACACCAAAATAAGTGGCACTCCCGGAGTTAGAAGTTCAACAGCTAGTGATTCCAATGTTTGTAAAGGAGGAACATTTACTGTCTCCGTATGAAACTCTCTTTTAACCCGACAATTCGTCCCCTTTTGTAGTCGATGAAATATAAGATTTGGCAAGTGCGAGTCATAAGATTATTTTTATGAAATGTTTTTTTATGGATCAGAGCAACATCGATTTTGTGTCTGTAAGGATTCTGGTAAGCAATAATTTCTTATTTCTAGACCATCGCATTGAAAGTGAGGACTGTAATTGAATAGTGAATAGTTTGCGATCTAGAAGCAGCCATCATCAATCATCTGAAATACTGTGTCTATGAGCACTGCCGTTTCGGAGGATAAGGTTGGAAGCTTGCTGGAAGCGTGTAATGCCATGATTTATGTAAGGAACAATCTCTCAAAAGTTTATTTCTCGATTAAGCTGAAGTGAAGATTGTAAATCGGAACAATTTGTAACGTTAGAAGGTTTTTAGATTGTTTTGAGTTAGAGTGAGCCTTTTGAAATTCGACTTCTTCTGTAGATTTTTTGAACTGGGCTTAGCTTGTTACTATGATGTTGATTCTAAAACTTTTCACTCAATTGCTTTCTCTTGCCCTCTTGTATTTGATGGTTGAGTGCTTTTCTTCAGTGCTTCCCAATATGATTTGAGAACCGAGCAGCCACGAAAATTAGCTGGACGGTCACCATTGCAATTAGTACAGTTGGCTGGTGTGGTAGCATCAGGCTTAGTCCATGCATTTGTAAAATGTTCTTGGCCGCTGTTTTGCATCTTGGAAAAATTGCAAGTGTCTTGAGAATATCCAAATCGTTGCCAGCGATAGCATTGGAGAATTTTTACTGGCCTGTATAGTGATTTGTACTTTGTATTAAAGCAGCTTATTGATAGCATATATTTATTTTGTAATTGCAGCATTTTCAAGTGAAATTGGATATAGGGGCGTCAGCAATTCTCCATTATTGATTTATCTTTTCTAGACATTTAAGTGATTTTGATAGGTTTGTAGCCTAATGTGTTTAACTCTTTCGTCAGGTCTTGGATATTTGCGTACAACTTTGATCAGACATTCACTTCGTATAATTCCAGCAGCATATTGGATTTTCATCTGATCACAATATGCTTTACTTTTGTCACAGTCAGCAGGTGCACGATATTGAAATTTCACTCTCTCCTTGTTATGCTGGACTTATTGCGTTCCTTTAAGATTTTAATGAGAATTTTATTGAATGTATATGTGTCCTTGATTCATCATATCAAAATAGGAGGTGGTCTCTTGTCAGGTAATCGCTCGCTGGGAACCGAGGATTTTCGTCTGTTTCAAGTGACACTTTATGTGTAACTTTCTTGATACTTTCCAGTGAAGAACGGGCGACGCTCTAATGAGGCGATGCTTCTGACTGAGAGAGAGAATAGTCTATTGTTTTAGATGCGTCTTCCACGATCGGAGTGTTTTTTTCGACTGTGGTTTGCATGAAGTAAGAAGGTAATCATCAAGTTTGTAGGATTTTCTATTCGGTTGTTCTTGAGAATATTTTGGATCTTACAAGTAACACTATTTCAAGTGGACACTCAGATATAGAACACACACACACACACACACACACACACACA
>JAGDQP010024893.1:0-25415 GCA_022664845.1 Lepisma saccharinum
TTTCTGACGTGAAGAACTTGGCTCATGCACTGCCGTGCATGTTGATAGAACATGAAATGTCTAGATTAAAAAAAAAAAAAATACTCTGTGAAAGTATTTACTTTTATAAGTAATACAATTCTTTGCCATTTTTGTGTTAAGTCATTGTTAACAGTGATTCATACGACTCCCCGCAAATTGCTCCAGCTGGAGTTCCTGGGTATCCAGCAGTAACTCTACTGAATAAGTGAAATTAAAACGACGAAAAGGAACCACTCTAATTTTTCTTCATCAAATCAAACAAATGAATTACCTATCAGTGACAGAGGGAGGTATGAACTATGCCAGTATATTAACTTCCGACGCCCATTCATACTCCTCCTGAGACTTTGAATATGGGATAAAAATTATGCAATTGAATTCGAGGGCTGCTGCGGGTATGGGACTGACATTGAGAGAGAGAGAGAGAGAGAGAAATGATTAATTACAATATTATTTTTGCCGTTATATATTTTTGATCCTTTATACGCTCCGAGAAATGATTTATTCAGAAAGTTTCCATACTTTATAAACTTTGCTTTTTACTTCACTACTTTCGAAAAAATTACACGTGTTCACTTCGTTGAGGAAACACGTGTGAAAACCAGGAAGTTATTCCCCCTATCAGTAACTTTTTCTCCCATCAGCGAGGGAAATTGAGAAATAAAATATCCTCCTAAGAGGGAAGTTTTTCGACGGCAAACCACAAGTTGTGCTGCTGCAGCTGCGGCTCAAAATTGATTGAATACGTTCCATAGAGATCTATCTTTGTTAACGCTCCTACACGAGAGAAAAGTCTATAAATCAGAATTTAAAAACACAACTATCATAAAATATACTTTTAACAGAGCGTTTCAATCCTACTATAATGATCTAATAAGTGAAACGCATATTTGTATTTTTCAGTAAATCCTTTACGCTAAGGTACACCATAAAAATATAATACATTTATTACACACATTTATCAGAATACTTCCCCTTCAGTATGTATTAAAGTGTGAAAACAATGTGTTCTAAATGTATGAGGAAATGAGTTTTAAATCCCTCTTCTTTCTAAATCCCGTTAGCACACATTTTATTTCGCAAATATGTCCTTATATATATATTCCTATTTGCTCATTTTAGTATGAAACTTTATAAATATATAACGAAAAAAGTTATGATTTTATCATGTTCATCGTAGTGCAGTTGACTAAAGCAAAGCTTATCGGGATAACCCGGGCTTCCGTCAGCTTTTTACTTCTTTCCTGGGGTACCAAACCACTTATTAACTTGATCGAAAAAAGTGTTTAGATATTGATAGCATATAGAAAAAGTGTACAAAAACTGATGAAAAGTTACCTCATTAGAGGAGTGAAAGGATATTTTTAAAATAGAGACCACTGGAAAAGAACATGTTTTGTCCATTTCAAACTCTACTCATCTGAAACTCTCATTCTTTACTTCAGAACACTGACGGCTACTTGTTTTTTGTGAGTGTCGCACTATCTGAGGTAGCTGATCCGTGACTTCTAATGTCGTAGACTCCTCTCCACCAGGTAAGATAGACGAAACACAATAAAACCCACTTCTAACCTCACATCAACAGAATTTGTTATTATTATTGTAACTGTTCCTTTTGACAACCCTCTTGAACAATCTATACTCTTTAGAATATTTAGATCTGGCACTGGGCTAAAAATTCTTTAATGTTAAGTTTCTGTTTAAGGGACTATTTACAGAATTCATGATACAAGGGAGATTTGGTCTCGTTGTTAGAGAACATTCATTTTTCAATTGTTTCTAGGAAGGATAGCACTTCCCTATTAACAGAGCAAGTGACTTGTTTGACATACACCTGTCGTCTACGGTTGATATCCACAGTAGTAACTGAACTAAATCATTGATCGTTTTGCACATTCGGATCTCTTTATCTGTGAAAATATTCCTGAAAATGAATATTCTTCATCTTTCAGCACACGGGTTTCCTTTGCGGTTCTCAAGCTCTCTCAGATAAAAATCTTATTTTGCTGTTTTGGCTCAGAAGCCAATTTGATTATAACTTTCTTGAAATTTTGTGATATTCCAATCCTAACCGTTTCCAGATCTATCGAAAAGTTGACAAGAGACAGAGTTCAAGGGATAAGGAACTTAGTGAGCAGACTTTTCTGTATACTCGAGCTATTTAGTGTGGTTTTGGTAGAGGCTTCTTGAATCTTGGTCTTATCTTGAAATTCTTTTACGTTAATTTTGGCTTCTTGTTGACGACTTTTTACTACGGTCGTAGTGTCACCTAATATCAGTGATCTGGGCCGTCACAGCCTCTGATGACCTTTGGTGCTGAAATGACCATTTTCAAACTGGGAGAAATATTTCTGAGCAGTTACCTGAGTCGGTACCATCAACAGTTTCAGCTTCTCGGAACTTTCTTCAGGCGGGTAAATCATTATGAAAAGTTTGAAGTATCAGAAACAATTTGTTTTCTCCGGAGAAAATCGCTCAGGCTTGGGCATACCAGTCACTGTTAACTTTATTCATTTAAATGTTTTGTCTGAAGGACAACTTTTGATTCACTAAAGTTTTTGTATGCCCAGTGTAGGTGAAAGGGACGAGTTTAAGTGTGGAAACAAATAAACACAACACAAAGTGAAAAATATTTTTATTGTAACTGGTTAAGAATTAAGATAAAGTAACACAACCATGAAAATAACCAGTAATTTTTCTGCTGGTGAGGAAATAAATTTGATGTCAGTAAAGTTGAATTGTAGGAGATTTGCTTTAATGATTCAGCTGTATGAACTAACAGGAAGAATGTAAATTCCTATTCGAGATATGTGTATATGTTTCTCTATGTGTATGTATGTGTCGGGGTGCGAAATCGGTATTAAACGGTGAGAGCAAGTTTATTCGAGACAAATAACATGGAATTCAGGAAGACATTCCAAAGAAGCCAGCGACAGATTATTAAAAGGCAGTAGAGCACCAGTTCTTCAGAGACCAGGAGTTCATGATAGGCCACTAGAATAAGGGAGACAGAGAGTGACTGAAAAGAGGCCGGGACAAGTCCCTCTGCCAATTGAACGACACTTTAGGCGCCAGACCCTGGTCGAAACCTACAAACTGCCAGCATTAATGAATTAAGGGACGGGTTTATCTTTGAAATGAGCCCTGCAGCCACAGCGAAGGTTGTCAGCACCAGATATTGACACTACGAAGTACGACCAAAGAGGCACCCGATTCCATTTTAAATCCAGACATGGTAAGTGAAGCACTGATTAGGTTATGTCTGACGAGAGTACGGCTATCTGAGTTCTATTTATCAGTTGGTTTAGGTTAGAACCTTTGTACTTATGGGTTTATTAAACGCCTCCCTGTTTTTGAAATGAGAGTTATCATTTACTATCACGCTTTTTGTATTACAGTCCCGTATGAGCTATGCACAAACCCCAACATGTATTAATCCGCACATTGCCCTTTTGTATTAGGTTTATGTTTGCATCAGGCAAAGGCCTTGATGAATAAACCTCCAAGGATCGCGGTACGTTGTGGAGTGGAGGCAACATGGTGGAGACGGCAAGTATACTTTGAGTTACCCACCCTGAATGATCGTTACTTTTTTATTTTATATGTTTTTTTTTTAAGTAGTAAGGTTTTTATCTCTAGTTATGATCACGTATGTATTCGCCTGATGGGAAGAACCCGTTAATTGCCCCATCCGCCCGAGATTTCGCACCGTGCCTTGTACCCAGAATTCAACAATGTTTATCATCCGCCCACTTTCTTAAGCGTTCCACAAACAATGAATCAAACGTTCGGTCCTAGAACATACTGCCTGTACCCACTCATATGGAAAAAAAACCTGGCCACTGTGCTCTCCTTATGTACGAAATCTCGTGCAATCATGTTCCACAGACGCCTCTTGATTTCCCCACACCCACCGTCAAACCTGGTCAAAACAGGTTAGAACTGTCATTAAGTTTATTTGTAAGTGTTCCACAGGAAGTAAAACGCATAATTACGTTAAAAGTGTCTATCTTTCGTTTTTACTGACCAATTAGTTTATTATTAATTGTTAAATGCCATTCTGTATTGTTATTGGCATTGTAAAGTCTATTGTTAATTAACAATAACCTATTTAGGAATTCTTATTATCACTAGTATCCTAACTACAACGTGCGCTCGTATTTCTAACAAATTTATTTCGAACAAAAGGGAATACTTAACTTTGTTGAACAAGTACCAAAGTCTTTCAACTTTAATGGAAGTGAATGAGACCTGGACTTCGTGATCGATTTGGAGAGGACCAATGCCAATGATGGACACAAAGCCAGAAGTCACTCCGCTTTGGCCATCGGAAGGGCACTCGGCCTGGTCTTGGACCATACATTCCTGGAACGAAAGGAATCGTCCAGTAATGGTTGCCGCATTTCAGTGCTTTTGCATGTTTTAACAGCATCTTAGCGCCATAATGGGCAGGCTAAATGCTCTGTCTAGGCGTGTTGTGGGGTAGCTTCACATACGCAGAGACAATAGCGCACCTACCACAAAGGACGACGGTGGTGCATCTTCCACAAAGTACGACGGTGGTGCATCTTCTACAAAGGACGACGATGGCGCAGCTACCACAAAAGTCGGCGACGCCTGAGATTCATTCATCCATCCATTCGTTCATTAATTAACTCACTTTTCATTCATCCATCTATTCATCCATATAGTCTCCGCTGGAAGATTGTTCGGTACAAAATGGTCTTGCGTTCCTTTACCAACTTAAAAGAACAAAGAGACCCTCACACTCACAGATGGTTGTAGGGTTTTAAACTAACATCTACCAAGTTTCCAGTTTCATGAAATTTATCTAATTTGTATTTCGCTTAGTCGTTCACCAGATTATTTAAAGAATATCCCAAGTGTTCCTACATTATCAAGAATCAGGAGCATTTAAGATTAATTATGAAATATTACCCCATGCAGAGGCGGCGATTTTCAAAACTATTGGAGGGGACGGGATGTGGAGAGAAGTGCAGGAATGTGGATGTCCAGGGTATATGTGAGTACTCTTTGCATTGAAATGTAACCTAGAGAAAATACCGTACTTTGATTGACGAAGCTGGCACATGATCAGATGAAGGGCACGGTTATTTTAGGGTTTTGATCGTCATCCTCATCCAACAAAGCTTGCAATTCGCTGTCTGCAAACTTTTTCGGTGGTCTTCCACGTTCTTCGTTTCAAACGTCAAAATCGTCACTTTTAAATTTTGTAAACCACGCATAGCACTGTGACTTACCAAGAGCATAATCACCGTAAGCTTCGACAAGCATGCGATGCGATTCTGCAGCAGTTTTCTTCAATTGGTAACAAAAAATCAATGCTGTCCGCAAATCGTAGTTTGTAGGTACAAATTGCGCCATGTCCAACGCTATTAAACACTACACTATGACATGAAACTTGTCTGGTTGTGAGTTGGAAATTGTTATCAGCAGTTAAAACAAGCAAGTGGCGCCAAGGACGCAGTTTTACGGTAAGCACAGTGACAGCTAACGCCGTCTATGCACAAATTCCGGTTTCATATTTACACACCTGGTAATAGTACAGTGTCTTGGTGACTGGACTAAATCTCTTACTGAAGAAGTCAGTACATCAAAGCAGTCATCACTGAAGGTCAGAAATATATTACCCGAACCCCGAATGCATAAACAAAGTTACTTCCACGGCTTACGCCGTGTTTTAATAACTTTTTATAATTTGTTATGTAGGGATTGCAATCCCCCATTCGTTGAGAATATTTCCAATTTATTTCAAATACGTGATTAAAATGGCGGCAGCGAACACTAGATTGCATGTTTGATTACGATAAGAAACAGTTTACTCTTTCTGCGCATGTGCGATAATCACCCTGGAACGGGAAATCGAGAACCTCTAACCACACCAAAAGAAATCTCGTGGTATTTTTGACAGACACACTTTTCAGTTACAGCAGGATTACTGCAAATATTAACATTTATTTGGAACTTTCCTAGATATATCGATCAACGTTACCCGTTTGTTACAGTGTGGATGGTCTGTACTGAGTTCAGAAAATTGCTTAACAGTTAAATTAATTATGTAGAAGCTGACTTGTTATGTAGCCATTTTTCTTGGTCTATAGCATATAGGTTCTCTATCTGAGTATGTTGTTTTCATTTGCCCCGTTTTGTTTTTCTTTAACACACACGCATCCACACCGATACACACACATGTACAAACGCATACAATTACACATAGTTACTCACATGAAGCGGCAGAGAATGTACGTGTAAATATTCGGAGGAACGAAACTCACCAATATTATTCAGTTATGAGATGAAGCTACGGTGCACAGGAAATGAGGGAAAAATGCCGGAGGCCATGTAAATTCCGCATTGCGTACAAAAGCACTCTTGGAAAATGGAAAAGAAAGCATAAAAAAGAATAGCGTAAAAGGAAAAAGGGAAAGAAATAAAAACAGTGGCTGAGTAGTTCTCTATTAAATTACATTTGATCAGTTCATATCCAATCGAGGAGACACACGGGGAAAATACATATCTGCACTGAGACGGAATTCTGAGAAAAGCGACACACAATAAAATTATTATCCGTAAGTTAATTTAATGGAAATTGTGTGTCAGTAAGTCGACTCTGTATTCAAATCTTCCACACAAAACTTATATGCAAATACTAATTTAAGTATGTCAATATTAATCCAATGTATGCACTATTCCAAATACTACCAAAGTGCAAATACTACCGAGAGAAGTGAGATAATTTGGCGATATTTTATAAAGAGAGTAATATTTAATTTATTTCAAAGTGCACTGGTCTCGTCGCGGGAGATCTCAACGAGCAGCATAGTTTGGAGCCAACATTCTACTTCTTTATCTACTGTGTCAAATGTGGAACCCTTACATACAGCACTAGGGTTACTAGCAGCAATGTTATAAAATAATACTGCCAAATTACGTTACTGTACACTAACATTTATGGCAATCAAAAGAAGCCTTATTATTTTTTCTCTATTGTTTTAGCTTTCTTTTGGTTTTCATAAACGTTATCTCACTTTTATCGGTAATGTTTGTATTTCCGATTCTTGACAAAGTGAGCTTCGAACCACTTCATTCAATGGATCCACATCGAATTGAACCGAGAATCACGTGTAAGAAATTAATACCTTTTATGTGGAGATAAGTCAGCCTGAGGGTTGCATTGGCGTATCTCCACTGAAATTCTTATGGTGATACGACAATACGATCTTCAGCAGGCGTCCATATGCGTAGAATAATTGATTACTGGATTAACTGAGACTCAAATCTAAATCGTCTATCTGGTTACTTAGTAGTAGAACAACATTTCGGAAATTTGAAGATCTGGTTTCGATTCCGAATTACTGCAGCGATAAATTTTCTTCTCCATCTTTCGATTTGTTTTTACTTGTAAGATCTTTACGTAAAAGGAAGTTAACATTTAATTGGATATACATGTCTTTTGTTAAAGACCTCAAATAAGTAAAAGGACGAACTAGTTTTCTCGTTTCTGGCTGTACATCATTCCTAGTTTTGAAACTCTAAAGACTTAAAACGTGACCATTTTGTTCAAGATACATTACAAATGTTTGGGAAGCCAAGGACACCAAACGCTATACCCGCCATAGTTTCTCGAAATGAGTCCGTAGTCCCGAGTTCAAATGCGGTTTGGGTACAGTGGTTCATAGCCCACTTTGACAAACAAAACTCCTTAGAAGTCCACCAGCTATTTTAGGACAATTGAAACATTAAAAAAAAAAAAAAAAAAAATGCTCTCCGTGATATTGCACACAACTGCATTCTTTTCAAGCTTTGCTAAGGGGAATGGCACCACTCTTGTTTATGCAGGTTAGTCCATTCCGCATTCTAGGCAAGACTGGTGTTGGAAAATCGGCAACATCTCAATCTGGTTCTCACTAAAGGAAGAAGTAACAGGATGCGATGTTTAAATTGTTATGTGGGTGACAGAGCTTTGATGAGTGAACTCTCCAGAAAGTCACGTATTGAGTTGGATGTGTATGCAGACACATTGTCACCAAAATATCCCGCAAACCAGATTTTCGTCACCTGTCCTATATCTTTCTAAAAATGCCTGCTCGCATATCTCTAAGTAAATTTAGTTTTCTTCAATTCCCAAATGCAGCAGCTGCTACATGACTACTTTTGGGCAAGAACGCTGTGACTAGATTTTTCCATCATACTTGCGAGCTGCTGCACGTTGACAGGTGTGTAGTGCCATTTGGATGAACTTACACTGGCGATTGACTCTTAATTACCGAATCGAATCAGTACGAGCCAGATCTCGTCTTCGGGAGTAATGTCAGACACACTGCGATTCACCGTCATCGAATCTACGAAGCTTTCCAGAACACCAATCCTGCCTCCGTCAAATTGTGCAGCACCAATCTCGAATATAAACTTAGGAATGTGTGCAAAATATCTGACATTACTGGAAATACAATCTGTAAGGTTGCTTGTAATTGTAATTTGATGAAAGTAAGTACAATGGATGTCTCTCGAAAGGATAAGTACTGGTACAATTCTTTGGAGTATTTGCATCATACGAACGTATCCTGATATTTTCGTACTGGTCCTCCTTTCGTACGATAGAACTTTTAAACTTTAAAAAATCTACAAAAAGTAACTGCAATTCCTAGTAGGGATGAACACTACATTCAGTTTACGAGAGAAAAGATAATAGTTTTTTGTGCTCAAAATCCCGAGCATTGTTCCCACTAATTCGTTCATTAAATGGTATCGTTCTGACATTGAAACTATTTTATGACAAATTACTAATTGTAATCTAATCATATTAACGATAAGCGAAAGCTTCTGACTCGTTGGTGCCTTCTTACAACTTCAAAGGCAACTAATAGTAAAATTACTTTTCGAATATAGCTTCATAAAGCTTTAAGTGCCACTCAAAAACACCTTGAAATACTTGTATTTTCCCTACGTATCCCATGAAAAAAAAAATCCCATAGCATCGTTACGAGTAACTTGTCAATTCAAATGAAGCCATCAATGTTTATGGGGAAAATTTATGACGTAATAAATGACGTAGTACGTGCGATAAACAATAACGCAAAACGACTTTAGAATCACTTAAGAAAATGAAGGCTCATGATTGTTATACCAAAATAAAAATGCTACTGAACAATCTCATTGCAGATAAATACATATATCCCGGCTTTGTCTCAACCGCTGGTTTATACTTACACTCAGAACAACGTTGTATTTATGAACAATAAAATATATTTTAGGAAGAAGCTTCTTCTAACACTGCAAAACTACAGTGCTTTTCGTATAGGAAAAGTTTCATTCACAGTGAATCAAACGGAAAGTATTCACCCAATGTTGCGAGTCTCCGCCTTCCATTTTTCCACAAAGTCTCTGTTGCTTGCTCACTTTTCACGACAAAGGCATTAACCATAATCTCATTAACTACGAGGATACAAACTGACAACACTGATATTGCATGTTTGATCACAATTAAAGAACTTCTCGATGATAAAAGGTTTTACATGTCAAAAAACATATAACCTATATTACAGATCCTCTCTGCTTTCGTTCAGAAAAGCGGAATACTCGGCTCTCAGTCATTATTCCTGCGGCATGAAAATATAATTATAATCTATGTGACCTAAGGTATCAGCACACTTACAAAAAGATATCGTCGGATTGTCTCTTCGGAAAATGCCCCACTATCGGACCTTAATGGGAGATTTATCTACTCTTCTTCTTTATCAAAGCCTAGACTCTACTGAGGAGATATTATACCATCAAATGCCTGAGTATTCTCGAGGAATAACATTCCATTCCTCCAGAAAGACTGAAATCACAGTATGTAGTGATGTTGGAGTCTATGTTTACGGGATTAAGGTCTGGATTCTGTGCAAGGCACACTAGGTCAACTCCCCCGACAAGCTATTCTCCCACAGCTTTCTTTTGGTGAATTGGTGTCTTGTTACTAAAGGAAAGGGTCTTTACTGAACAGTTGAAATATTCGAGCCTGTAGAGCTCATAATAGTAGTAACCTCCACTTCTATCTGAAAACCAACATGCTTATGCTAAACTGCCGACTAGCCCATATATGTATATTCTTCTCCGTGGAAGGGCGGGACGACACTTGGATTATCGACGCAAGCCAGTAGTGTTTACTGCCGATGTGCCTCTCCAGCGTAATAAGAAAAACTGCGATATGCATTTTAAAATAAAAGTAAAGATTTGAAAACCCGAACCATTTATTATCTACCTGACTACACCGAAGCTCATCTAGTCTATAACAAATGTTATTGATATACATTGGATATATATTGTTCCTATCGCTAACCATAACAGAAAGTTAGTACATATTCAGTTATGTCGTGAAAAACATTAATAAAATAATAACAAAATCTTAAAAAGCAATAAATAATAAATATAAAACATTTTTCCCTGTCATTAATAGTTCATGAATTTCACAAATACAAAATGCCTCCCATATTCAGGACTTCTTTTCCTGAATAAATTCTGATACTCTCTCAATGATCACAATGCCATCTCTTGATATGTGCTCGAACACTGTATATACAATGCTTCAATATACTTAATAAAATATGCCGAATATTTCAGTCGGGCAATGCCCACTACACAGTTCAATAACGTAAGTAGGAAACACAGAACTGTTGAAAATGTTTTTGGAGCCTTTCATATTTCCTTCGATGGGGACTACTGCCGGCTGTCAACAATATTGTGACAGCAAACTATTTTTAAACCAGTCCAGAATGACTCCAGCCAGTCAACAGTGGACAACTATAATTAATTTCTGAACGAATACTGAGAGGACCACTCCATTCAATTGATATTTTTCAGCAGTGTATCCTCGAAGAAACCCATGGGAACAAGAGTTAACGAAGATGCATTGTTCTCATGGACTCGCCGCCACAAGCATTGCACAGTTGACGAGTGGAAACGTGCGATCTGGTCTCATGAGTTCCGTTTCTGCCTCTATAACCGTAATTTGCTACACAAGGTTTCTTCTGTTAAAGGACTAAAGATGGCACGTGTGTTATAACTTAATCTGGGCTGTACATTAATCATTAATTAGCACTTGTCATGATATTACAATAGTAAGCTATTGAGAGGTCAAGAGGCCTTATCCAATGAGCAGACGACGGCATTGTCACACCACTCTGCTACTCTCTTGCTGTCATGAGAATGGGAATATTGGAATGACACTCTATGGGTGGATGTGATTTTTTTTAAGTACATGTATTTCTTCTCGTACTATCTGAATGTTGCTGGAATTCAAATGTCGGATTTAACTGACATCTTAATTATAGCTCTTAGAAGACCAATTTATACCGCAGTTATATTTTAGAAATGAATTCATAAACTCATCAGTGGAAACACTAAATACGATCAAGTGATATGTGATGAAAGAAGTCTTGGATCGAAGAAACTGATATTAAACTTTGCATGGTACTACTGCAGATTCTTTGCACTATGGTACCCAATCTAATTACACAATTGGAATTACTTAGTTTCTTCGCTAAGTGGATATGGTGAATAAAATCACAAACTGAAATAACAAAACTGTAAATAACTGAAAAAAATATAAATATTGACAAATTAAACTAACCCAGACTCTTTGAAACCATGTCAAGATGTATACTTTCACATCCGCCGCATTTCACCCTTTTCCTGTTTCTTTTCCTCGTAACTAAACATGTATTCAGTTTGAGATATATTTCCTTCGCTTGGTCAATGCCACATGAAGTACTAATACTATTTACTTCGCTAATCACATAACTTCTTTCATCCAGCACGCCTATCCATGCTCCTGTATCTGATTCGCTCACACTTGACATTTCTCCTTTCCTCGCTTCCCTTCATTGCCTATCGAAACCATGACCTCACTTGCTTTCAAGTCCTAAACCTTATTTGACAGAGTCAGTTCCAGCTACTTTACTAAAGGTAACAATTGTTGTAGTGTTTGATTATTATTCTTCAATTCCCATTGTTGTTGCCACTTGGTCATGAGCGCTGTTACTGACAACAGTGCGTTCAATTGCCTGCAATGTTTCCATACCGACAACAGGGATTCTGATTCTGATTTCAAAATCTGTGATTGTCCTAATCACCTGAATATCTTGCTGCAGTGTGGTTTGTGTTTTATGTTCAGAAAAGAATGAAATATTGCTACATAATTTTTTGCCATAGTCTATTCGGAAACAACAAAAACCTGCTCATTCGTTTTTGTTTCGATGTTGATCTATAATTACGTTGTCTCTGATTCGTCCTTTGATGATTTTTACTATGCACTACAGTCTTCAGAAATAACAGCAAAAAGTAATTTTTAAAACTAAACTAACGTGTTTTCTATAGTCTATATTTGACTGATCTGCTGATAGTTACGGACAACTGAGGCGTATGCGCGAACAAACGTCTATGTGACATTTTTGTGTAAGGGGAGTTGTTTACGAAATAAAGGTATCTGATGTGTCCTTGAAAAGTATTGTATTTGGTTTGAGCATATTGCAACAAATAGCCTCGATATTCAGAAATTTCTGGAGGGAGATGCGCTGCAAATCCGTTGAACAAAAGCCAATGTTGCATGCTCTTGCCGTGAGTGAGCGCAAGCTTAAACAGTATATTGTATTGATGGAACAAAAGTCTATGTTACGTCAAAGAGCGCCACCCCGCCCTGCGGACAAGTTTCAAATTCCTTGCCGTTATTCTTAATACCAACAAAATTAAATATAGACGTTTGTTCTCGCATACGATTCAATTGTCAAGTACACAGCGCTAGCTAGAGTTGTGAGTGCTTGACATGGCGAGCATCAAAAGGCATTCTTGCATCTAGGTTGATCAGCAAAATCCCAGATTTGGGCTGGATATATAATCTATGAGACTACATGACCCAAACAATGAGTGAACAAACCATTGACAAACAAACGCTGGCAAAGACATCCGACCACTCTGACCGAATTTCGCAGACTGGTCATACAAGTGTGGTTGCTGTGGTGAGTGAAATTTTATTAACGCCCTAAACGAGCTGGCAATGTTCTAAGACGGAGCGAGACTTAAATGTTTTTGGTAAAATGGGCTCTGAATCATAGCGTTCAATGGACCCTGCTGGGATTTGGTTGTTGTGTTGTGGTGTCAACTACTACGGTCACTGGTGAAGTCCATACTAGAGTTAAATGGAGGAATTATTTGCTATTCCGTAAAATCTTTATAACTAATTTTCGGTTCTCGCAAGTACTTCACAGTGAGATACAGACAACAGAATGAAAGTGTGAATGACTGCACAAATAAACTGAATTAATTAAAATTTAGTAAAGAAAAATACAATTTATAGTATACGTAATATGTGTGAAATACATCAAATATTAAGGTGGGTTGACGAGCTAGCTAAAATTATGGCGTATGTGACCTTATTATTGACATAACTTCAACGATAACTTTATATCGTCTCCAAGTTAAATATTTTGGAAAGTTGTGTTCCATGTTACGTAACGTACTAACAGTCGTAGGAAGGTACATAGTTCGTTCTGCTTGCTTTATCAGTAAATTTCTAGAATTTGATATCCAACTCCCGTAGCCCAGGCGGTAACGTCACGGAATTCGGTGGGTAGTACGCGGATTCGAACCCCGAGGCTGACGATCCTAACTGAGGTTTTCCAGGATTTCTTTCCTCGTCCTCTACCAACCTCATGCCGTTCTGAACCAGAGTTGCCAAAAGGCCATTACGTTTCTAAAAAGAGCTCATAGAAATATAACTAATAAAAGCTATGACTTGAAAGGTACTGTACATGACCTGCCTGAGTTGAGATGGAACAGGACATAAGTATTATAGAATTGGATTTAACATCTACTGCTGCACATTATAAAACGAATTCAGTAAAGTTAAGATCGTACAGTATATAACTCATTTGACAAATAGCTGTCACTTTTCTCTATCGCTGAAAAGGCAATTCAGTTGTAGCGAAAACGTACATTTTATCCTTGTTTAAAGGAGAAATGATTACGTCTTCTCGGATACAGTATGAGGAATGAGAATTAAGTCAATAAAATAACCTCTAATTTTATCTGCTTGCTTCTATAAAGCTGTGTGTTTTTCTTTCTACATCTAAAATTTGCTGGGTGCTCTAACCTTTTTGAAGAATATCGTGGGTCTGTGATGGTTCAGTGGTAGAGTGCTCACCTCTGGTTCTTGGGGTTCTCGGCTAAATACCAGCTCATGGCATGTGAGCTTTGTAGTATACAAACACCATGTGTGGGGTTTTCTCGAGTTTCTCTCGTTTCCTCCCACTTTCTTTATGCCACCAATTAACGTACCATCATCAATTTGACCTGAGACAAAAAATTGCCTAAAAGGTCTGAAATAAAATTCAAAATTCAAGACTATGCTTTCAATATTGTTACGTATAACAAGGACATATAACACAGTAATTAATATGTTCTTAGGACTAACAATTTATAGATTGTTGGACAAAAAAATCCCTTTCGGTAGGCCTACAGACTGAGTACTAGTAGATCTGAGTAGATCTCGAAGTTTTTTTTTATTTTCAAAAATTCAAATCTCGTCTTATATGAGAGCTATCGAGAAACTATTTATTGATTTGTAGATTATTCATCAAGAGCTGTTCAACGATACCCCACAAGACCTCCTTTATCTTACAAACTCTACAAATCCTCCATCTTAACCAAAATCCCTGCAGCACTACACCACCATGGTGTCCATCTGCACCCTCCCACGGGGAGCTGCGCCACCAAAGAGGAGGTTTGCCCCATTTATTGTAACCTACTCTTGGTCATACACCTTCAAAGAAAATTTCATTTCTCTACCTTCAATGATTTGGAGATTGGGTTTTTGGGCAGCCATTTTGGATCCAAGTTGACGACTTTTTGCAAGTTTTCTTATATTGTCGTGACCTACTTGTGATGATACACCTTCAAGTAAAATTTCATTTATCCAGCTCAAACGGTGTGCAAAATGGGATTTTGGGCGGCCATTTTGGATCCAAGATGGCGACTTTTCCCAAATGTTGTAATATTTCCCTAAACTACTTGTCATAATGCACCTTTATGCCAAATTTCGTTTCTCTAGTTGAAACGGTGTGGAAAATGTTTCTTTAGGTTCGCCATTTTGGATCCAAGATGGCGTCTTTGCATACATCATGTAATATTTTAGTAACATACAAGTTATAATGTACCTTGTTACCAAATTTGATAGATCTAGCTGCAGCCGTTTAGGCTGTGTATTCTATACAACAATGGGTTCGGCAGCCATTTTGGATCCAATATGGCAACCGATTTTGCTCATTAACGAACTTAACCGAGCTATTAAGCCTAGAAATAACATATTAAAATTTGGTTCAAATAGCTTCAAAATTATGGCCGCTAGCGTGTTAATATATATACATTGGTATCGTCCCGATCTCAATAGGTAGAATTTTTCTTGGAAATCTACCTAATAAAATGTAAATCAAGGGGATATCACATTTAAAAGGATGAAAAACAAAAACTATTTTATATTGTTCTAGAAGCCATTATACCGTACGAGATATATTTACAATGGGTTTCCCACACTCTATGTCTTCTGCTATACGCCCTGTTATAGTCATTTCCTTGATTTTAATTGTTATTGTAATCTCGTAATGTTCCTTTGATTTCTTTATGATAGAGTGGATTTTAGCCCTCAACCTTTCATTATAAAAGATAGTAACGCTAACAAAATTACCGTCCCGTAGGAAACCAATTTACAGTATTTAAGATCGAAGGATGCCTTCTATAGGCTTCCTCTTCATTGGGCGTTCGGTAGGGGATCAGGAATGAAGGATAGCACCTTTGGCGACTTTAGCTCCATCTGATGTTTACTTGTAGAGTTGACTGTCGTTTGCACTTATTTATGTGTCAATACTTGTTTACATCACTTCTACACATGATGTCCTATAAACATGATTACTTTATTTACGTAATATCCACGTGTTCAGAATATACGCGGGATATTGCAATATTTTTAGTGTACTTTCATTTCAGGTTCCATTAATTAATTTTTTTTTTTTTACAATTCGTTTATTTGCAAATGGTGTTTTTGATAGAAACAGACAGACTGAGACAGAAAGAGAGAGTGGGGGGAGGGAGAAACAGCGAAGAATATAGAAAGAATTAAAAGAGAGAAAAACAAACTAAGAGAGAGAAGAATGGGGAAAGGGAAAGGTAGATGAAAAAGGAGCCATAAAAAGTTAGAAGGAGAAACAAACAGAGAAAATGAGATAGTGAGAGACAGAGAGAAAAAAGAAAGGAAGAAAGAGACATGGAACGATGAAGAGAAATAGAAGCGAAGATAAGTGAGAGGGAGAAATTGAGAAAAGAAGAAAGAAGGAAAGAGACATATAGAAAAACAAAAGAAGAAATATGGAGAGACAAAGAGAGTAAAATATAGAAAAGGTGGGAAGAAGGAAGAGAATACAAGGGAGAGAGGAAATGTCAGGAAGAGAGGGAGACAGAGGCAAAGTGGTAGGGAGAAAGAGAGGATGCAGGAGAGAGGAGAAAGAGAACGCAGAAAAGATAGTAAGACAGATACAGTGAGAGAGAGTGAAGAGTTGAAGTAGGAAAGAAAAGTATGAAAGAGGGTACAGAGAGTAAAGGACACATGAAAGAGACATGAACGAGAGAGAAAGAACGCAAGTGTGAAGGTAAAGAAAATTTATTTAATTTCTGTTTGTTGCGTTGACTGCCAACACCTCCGTCACAGGTAGGGCGAATAACGTCCTCCGAGAACGCTCAAGGATGGGGAAGGTATAAGCCATCGCATGCAGCATCCCATCATTTGTCTAATGGGACTGAGGATATCCCGAAATGAGCGGGCCTAACTAGTGTGCCACGGGGAATGAGTAGGGTAAAGACATAAAGATAAAGTGAGAGAGACGAAAAGGATTGAGAAGAGAGAGAGAGAGAGAGAAAAGGTACCAGAATACATCTGTGTCTTCACCTTTAATGTTTCCTCTCGCATCGATCCACTGTTATAACAGAGGTGGAAAAAGGCCTCCCGCGTGACAGGTGACAAGCAACGAGGCTGCATTATGGGACTTCCGGTACGAGAGATTCATGAGGAAGCACGATGAGCGCGGAAGAAGGAAATATATTTTTGCGTGAACGCATTACGTAATGAGATCTTAACATTGGATTGGAAGGTCATTGCCCATTCAAAAACAGGAAGAAAAACTATTGCTAAAAGATTTATTCCCTCCCCCCCCCACCCTTCCTTCCTCTCATGCAAGTTCAATAAACGTAATAACTGCAAAATGATAAATATGTTATGGTTCAGGTTGGAATTTGAATTGTGATTTCTGTGGTAACTGAGCGTTCGAAATGCGAGATCTACTGTTTACCTGGGATCTAAGTCCGAGTGGGTGCAACACCAACATGGGGGCCACACTCCCCATCGAATTTTCTTTTCTACACTTACTCTATTTCGCCGTCACAACAGTTTCCTAAGCTAAGTTTTCCTACGATGTACATGATAAAACTTCTTCTCATATTAAGATGTACTGTTATAGACAAAAATGAGAAAGAAATAGTAATTACTCCTTACCAACAGATGGTTTTCTAAGAAGATCAACGAAGCAAGAGTCTTACCTGAAAAAAAAGAAAAGAAAACAATTAACAAAAAGATATTCAAAATAATTCCTTATCATTCATAATCCGGTTACAAGTACAGGCTATGAGTGTATTCCCTCGCCGCGCCGTTCACATATTTTTTCCTCACTTCCGTTGACTTTTATCTGTATTGGAAATAGGACACTGACCATTGGGCAGGCTTTTGAATCCATGGTATGGATCTTATGAGATTTCATATATAACAAAATACTTTATGAACAAAATTTAATCAATTTTTACATCATTTCAATGTTCATTATTCCAGATAAGAAAATCTCGTTTTAGGGCATCTTTCGCCTTTAAATTCTGATGCCTGAATTTAGCCTTCCTGAATACCCTAAACTAATATTGTTAGTTTGTAGTGTTTTCTCAAAGCTTTAGTGAGTTTTAAAGACCATTGGTCAATTGCTGAGGGTATCCATACATTAACTCATAGCAAGTAAGTGTAAAACAAGGTCGTTCTTTTTCACATTTGTCCTGATAATTTCGTCCACATGAGCAACAAAAATGTTTTCAACTAAAGAAAGATTCTCTTTTAAACTTCATAAATTTCACCGAAGAAATTCGCGAACTGTTCATAGCATTAATTCCTCTGTGTCCACGGAATCTAAAATTTCAAATAGATGAAAGCTGCTGCGGAATAAGACTGGCTTAAAAGTGACGACATATAGGCCTACACAGTAATATTAGTGAAATAAGTTCGAAAGCATAGTTTTCCAGGTTGCCTTCGTGGATGACTGGTCAAGACGTCGGCTAGTTGAGTGAAAAGTCCCGGGTTCGCATCCCGCCAGAGGCAACAGCTCTTTTTTTCCTTTCAAAATATATTTGTGTATGTTTATTTTTATTATTTAATAATTGCTAGGACGTATATAAATAACTGATTACTACTGAAAGCTAGGATGTGTCTGGATGCACACCGAGCGAGGTGTGCAAGGGGGGCACGGTGCGGCCGAAGGGAGCTGGGCGGCGGAGCCGCGAGGGTGTTCACAGCCTCCGGTTAGCGGTGAGCCTACGCAAAAGTGCTATTTCCAACTATTTTCTTCAAGGAATTAAGCGCTGTAAATGATGTTCGCGATTGCTACTGAAAGAGATTTATCCCGTAAAGGGAGAAAAACACAAGACAGAGAGAGAGAGGAGGGTGCAGGGGGATATTGACGCAGATTGTGTATTCCTAAGCGTTAAAATGTTTATTTCCATGTCTTGCGCCGTTGTCTTACCCTCTTTCCTTGTTTTCTCCTCTCTTTTTCAGCTCTTTCCCCGTCTTCTTCCTGCTTTCTCTCTCTCTCTCTCTCTCTTTCGCTGTGTGTGAGTGTGTGTGTGTATGTTTGAACAAGACAAGAACGGGATTTCTGCTACCTACCTATCTCGTGGTTCTCTAAGTAATGATCAGCTACTCATGATTTCTTCCTCCAAATGGAGGAATATCCTGGAATAGCCATGTTTTTGCGCATATTTGTACTGTTATGATGGTTGTCTAACTATTAGGCGTTCAGCGCAACAATTCTTTTGGTGAAAGAAACTTGCTATTTCTTATAACTCCAACCTCCACTTATTATTGTAAGTGGCTGTACATATGTTTTTGTAACATTCTTTAGCAGAATTGTTTCTTAATTTCAGTTATATCAGTAATAAATACAAATGACATCTTCGAATCGGCACTGGGGAGACGCACAGATTTGAGTCCTAAGGCTAGCCATCCTGAATGAGACTGTCCATGTTTTTCCTCAGTTTACTCAACTAAGAGCGCGATCGTAAAATTCCCTCATCCCTTTCCCCGGAAGAGTGCTCGACAAAGGAAACGAATTAACAGATCAGAAATAACGAGGGGAGGATTTTCCAACCTCCTGACACTGGTACTCCTGACAGATAATTTTCAAGGTTTCTGTTTAAGTCTTTAGGGTGAATGGGAATACTTTTTTCCTGTCGGGACGGTAAGCGAAAATTTCCTGAAATTCGATAAATTTTCGAGACTGGAAATTGTCGGAATTCTCGACTCTTGAAACTTCCCGATCTCTCGGGAGATCTCGACTCTCCAACTTTCTGGAAGTTTCGAAATTTCTGGAAGTTTCGAAATTTCTGGAATTCTAGAGCTCCCGACTCTTGAGACTTCGTGGGGCTGCTGTAATTCCCGACTCTAGACACTGCGTGCGGTCAAGGGAATTCCCGACTTTTGAAACTTCCCGACCAGTATAGAATTTCCAAAAATCAATACCGAGTTTTCCGAAAATCGAGACCGGGAAGCGTATTTACAAAACCTACATGGATAGTGAAACTAAGGACGTGTCTTTTGTAACTAGCCAATCAACACCAAGTTCAAAGACCCAAAGGAAGCTTGTCTTTCAATATTAAAACACTAATTAAAAACTGTCGAGGTGTGTGTGATTTTACCCCGTTGATATTTGCGTGTCATATATCGATGTACAGAAATGTCAGAGGAAAGTTTAAGCGCTGTGAGAGCGTTTGAATGAGGGTAGTAGCAAGATTATTACAATTCATTTCCTTATGACAACACATGTCTTCAGTCGTATATTAGGCTGACATGGAACTCGTTCGTTACAGAGAACGATAGATGATTCTTATATGGATGTACTATTTCATTCATGCTGCCACTACCAACTATAGTACTGTCCAAACGCATACATCAGCCCTTACACTATAGAAGACCTGTAAAAGTTAGATATTTTCAACCTGAAATATCGAAAGATCCTCACGTAACCCCTGACTGCTCAGAGCATTGGGATAATTTCGTTCATTTACAATCCCACCTGCATCAAATTACTTTTGCACTACTAGTAGCTAACTAATAATAATAATAAAAAAAACATGTGCCATTTTAGTAACTATAGACTGCGGCCCGTCACGGTGATGTGAATGCAATGAGTTTAAAATCCACAAACATCCATACCCTAGAAGGAATTTGAACCCGCAACTCATGAAAAGCGGTCTAGCGCCTTAACCTACACGGTTACCGAGATACGTAGGCTACCTAACTAATTTTTTTCTACAATATTCAATATTTTATGTCAATAACTTTCAATCCTTTCCTTGAAAGGTGTTGTAAATATTT
Source organism: Lepisma saccharinum (assembly GCA_022664845.1). Classification (NCBI taxonomy): domain Eukaryota; kingdom Metazoa; phylum Arthropoda; class Insecta; order Zygentoma; family Lepismatidae; genus Lepisma; species Lepisma saccharinum. The sequence goes on from JAGDQP010024893.1 coordinate 20,753, forward strand.
TGTCTTTGTGCTATTTAACTATCATCGTAACAGAGAGTTTTAATTGGTTTTCCCAATAGTTTTAAATTGCTTCGTTTCTTGAAAATCTTAATACGCAGTGGAATATTATTTGACTTTATTAAATTACTCACTCAAAATCCTTGGTGAAAATTTAGCCTTAGGTCCAGTACAACACACTGACCACTATTAGCAATGTGTTCAGAATAAAAAAATACGTGTAGGTCACAGGCAAAGATTACTAATAGTTCTTTTAACTTTACAATTGAAATTATCTTTATTATTAAAATATAATGTGCTTTAACATCTGTACAACTATCTGGAAGGAATTCAAACGTTTTCATATAGCTTAAAATTTCCCCCCTGACATTTCTGCACATCGATATATAACACATGGAAATATCAACGGGTTTGCAATTTGCCTTCCGAGGGATAAAAAATATGTTAATGCCCGGATGACGGGAGCTATAGTTTTATTGGATTCTATACAACTACTTGGCACCACAGGGAACCGAATCTGGTCTCTGTCATAAGAAAGTGGCAAGTGTAGGTAGTCGTCACGAGCAGAAAGAGGCTTGAAGGTAGTTCTTCAAAATCAACATTAAATTGCTGGCTTAATTTTAATACGACGAAAGGCAATGACAAATCACAATTTGTTCATGTTTTATAGGATCCTGCTCATCATATACCTTTCTCTAGGAAGAAGACAGATCATAATCACCATCATTCTTGAAAAATAACATTTCAGTAAATTTAGTTATATCTCACTTGTTTAAAAATACTTACAGATTAAAGTATATAGGAATGGTTAGAGGAAAGACAATAATCAATACAAATGAATCGGCAGGAATAATTTCTAGTAACGATCCATTCTAATATTTTTATCGCGCTTTCTTTAAATTTGTCCGTCCTGTTTTTTCGTCTGATTCAAACATTTCAATAAGATTTTCATCCAGTTGCCATTGACCAACCCACTTGAAACTGTACACTTGTTGATGAGTGATGACAATACAGAAGTTTTGAATTTTCAAATCCAAGATGGCTGCAGCCCCATTTTGAAAATTTCTTATGCTCTACCAGAAGCATAGTTCCTCACCCAAACAAACTTCTTTGCTTTCTGGTGTCAATTACCATTCAAGGAAGATCCCAAAATGATACGAAAGATGCACAACTTCCAAGTCTTTAATAGTAAATTTATTTAAAAAAAAAGAATTATATTATGAGCAGTGAAATTAAATATATTAAAACTTATGATAACCACACTTTGATAAAAAATTACTTAAAAAGTATAGAAATTAATTTGTCAACTACTTATAACTTTTAATAACTATACGTGTGCTACAAATTAAATCGTGGAGCGCTCGTGGCATCATGATTACTGTTACATAATAGTAAATTTAACACGAGCATCATTTACTATAAGTGTTCCACGATTTTATTTTTACTCACGATTCTTAAAAGTTATAAATAATTGAAACACGTATTTTTTATATTTTTAAGTCACTTGTGATCAAAGCGTGATTTTTAGTTGTTTTTTTTCTATTGTTCTAAAAAAAATCAGTTAATTTTAACCATCTTTGAACTCACCTCAGCTATCTTGCTGTACAGGACATTCGTATACATCTACAATATATCACAACATACACGCATTGGAAATGATGCGTAAAAAAGGGACAAAAATCATTCGTTCCTGTGATACTATCATACAGGAAACGAAAATAGTTCAATGATATAACACATATACACCCAGAAACAAAATACTGTGATGCGATAACATTCAATTTCCGGTTTGAACTAATTATTCTTTTGTCAACTATTGTTAAGCATTTTAACTAGGTCATTACGTTTCGTTACAAATAAAGAGAAGATTTATCCGCTGAAAACGAAACCAACAAAATACAAACAGCATTACGTGGCTAAGTCAAATACTGTATACGTGTGTCGTATGGTAACTAAAAAAGATTAAGATTACTGGTGGAGAGCACGATTTACATAATTAAAGAAAAAGGACCAATTTCTTGAATATTCTGTTCATTCCGACAAGAAGTACTTACTGACTGTACTAGACTATTGAATCTGGTTAAAAGCGCTAGTTGTACTAATGTTTGCTGAATTATATACATATTTAAAGCACAAAGGCCTTTATAAACGTACATGGTTCCTTATCAGAGGAATCTCTATAAATGTGTAATTGATTTACGAGCTGCATAATTAAAAGAATAGTAGTTCTTGAAGTAATATTTGGTGTCTGTTTCAAGTGGTACCTGTCGATAGTCTCGTCTCTTTTTGACTACTAGGACCTAAGCTTTTATAAGATAAAGTGAATCTCTTACGAAACAAGCTGTTTCAAACATGATGAAGGGAAATAGTCTAACCCAATTTAATTATATTCTATTCTATTGAGGTTGGTTTATGGAGTATTTATGCATACAGCACGTTAAGTTATTTTGAATCCCTGTAATTACTAGGAATAGTGGTATAAAATTGGAGCGATCCCAAAATATTTTCTTAGCAACCTGGCCCTTAGGAGTCCCCCATTTCGATTTAAAAGTAATAATGTTTGCAGTAGCGACTAGCGACACTACCATTTAATTGTAAAATCGTTCAATTGTTGATAATACGGAAGTGCGTACAGTCAAAAATTACCGTAAAGAAAGGTTGTAGCGCGAAGTGAGGCATTGTTATGGTTATCGGACGTAAACGTAAAGAATAAAGTAAAATCTGAGTGCGATATGTCCAATTTCACAAAAGTTTCTTTAGTACAAAATACCACGAAGAAGCGTTGTAGCGTCCCCGAATTGAAAATCGACGCTTTCTAATCTGAAGTACGAAGTTTCTCTCCTTAGACGTGCTAGTCTGCATTACGGACGGACAAAGGGACTAAACAAAGTTAAATTAGTTTACCAAAATTATATAAAGGCGCTACATATTTCTTTTATTGAGGGTGCTCATCACTCTATTGTCCAGCCTTTTATCTGGCCGTCGATTTTCCGAATATGGACATTGTTAAAGAAGAAACATACTGGTTCCTAGACTTGCATCGCAGTACAACTTTCTACCGCTGAACACAAATACTTTTGTGTCTAAAAATATATTAGTTCTTTTCAAGTAGTGCTGAAGAATATACTGCAATTACTTTCTGTAAAACACTTTCGGGACAAAAACCAGGAGCCAATTCGCTAGCATTACCCTACCTTCGTCAAGAGTCCTATTGATATTTATGCAAAATTTCTTTGTACTATATTATTTAGAGATACAGTAACAATCAATCTCATTAATTATCAGCTTAATTTTTCGTTGTTATATTTGGATAATCATGGTATGTTATATCGTAGTCCTATACAACGAATCCTACTTTTCGTTCTTGAGATGTAATATATATATATATATATATACACACGAGGGTAAGTAAAAAATTATCCGCAATGTAACTATAACTTTTCTTACATTGTTCATACTGACTTCTGCCCTAGTTTATTTTATTGCTATGATTTTGCGGTCGTGCTATGAAAGTTTGATCCTAATTCCTCCATTTGTCTTCCTTTTGTTTCAGATAGATCATGGCCGCTCCATTAGAAGTTTGCACCAAAGAGGAACAACGAGCAGTGATTAGGTTTTTGTGGTCGGAAGGTGTATCAAGGGCCAAAATCCATCAAAGACTTTCGGCACAATACGCGAACAGTGTCTTGCCACAGCGGAATGTCTACGAATGGATTGAAAAATTAAAAAATGGTCGCACAAGTGTTACGCATGAGGAAGGAGCCGGACGACCATCTACGGCCACAAACGATGACAATATTGAGCTTGCACGTGACATGGTTCTGTTAGACAGACGAGTGACTATTGATGAAGTGGCACATCGTCTGTACATTAGTCATGGTTCTGCCTACGAAATCATCCACAACAGACTTGGGCTTCATAAAGTCTGTGCAGGATGGGTCCCAAAACAACTGACAGTGTTGCATAAACAAACGCGCATGGACATCTGCCAACAACATTTGGATCGCTATGGTAACGAACGTGACGGCTTCTTAGAGAGAGTCATCACTGGTGACGAAACGTGGATCCATCATTACGAGCCGGAGAGTAAACGGCAGAGTATGGAATGGAAACATACACAATCGCCCAGCAAGAAAAAGTTCAAAACCCAACCATCCGCAGGAAAACTGATGCTTACCGTTTTGGGGGATGCAAAAGACCCAGTACTGGAGCATTATCAGGAGAGTGGCACCACAATAAACAGTTTGCGTTACAGTGAGATGCTTACTGACAAGCTAAAGCCTGCAATTCGAAGCAAAACGCCGAGGACTACTGTCAAAAGGTGTTGTATTGTTGCACGACAATGCCCGTTCACATACTGCTGCCCACACTGCTGTAACGCTCCGGAAGCTCAAGTTTGAAGTAATGGCTCATCCTCCGTACAGTCCTGATCTTGCCCCTTCTGACTACCACTTGTTTGGTCCACTCAAAGAGGCATTAAGGGGCCGTCGATTCACCTCGGACCAAGAAGTGAAGGACGTGGTACATGCGTGGCTCGCTGCTCAGCCAAAAACCTTCTTTTCTGAGGGCATCAGGAAGCTTGTCCAACGGTGAACTAAGTGCGTTGAAAAGCAAGGAGACTATATTGAAAAATGATGTTAACGTAAGTTTCCTATTTGTATTGCAA